>JAZHYW010005472.1:0-66441 GCA_037355805.1 Ixodes ricinus
AGCCGCCGCGCTTTGCCAGAGAGGCGGTTGCTGGAACGACCCCTACACGCCACCGCCCCTCGATTTCCACCGACCGAGCGGCGTCGGGCCTGCAGCTCATGGGAAAAAGCGTTCCGGTCGGCGCTGGCTTCCTCGGTCTTGAGCGCGCCCGCGTCTACGAGGGAAGACATTTGGACGTCTCAAGGTCGTTTTGGCGCTCGCAGCTAGCACGCTCGGTTCGCGCTTTTTGAGGATAATCCCTACAGGAAAAGCCGACACAAAGAAGCCCCTGCCGTCACGTGACTTTTGGGAGAGGGTGAAAAGTGGAGGGTCGGACGGACATTTTCCTACCTTGCTGAAAATGGATCCGTTGGTCGGTCTTTAACGCGGGTATGCCTGCTACGCCAGATAAAAATATTGACTTTTTGCATGCCGGTAAACTTCCGGACGACCACTGGCCTGTCGGCAAGAACACCATGTCCGGCGTCCGTCTCTTTTGATGGCGTTAACAATCCTCTGTAGACCCCCGTGCTGTCCTTCTTGGTTTAACCCCGTCGACCGTTCATCACCCAAAACGAGGTGCTATCGTCGTCGACGTTGCTCCTCGCCAGTCGGTGAGATAATCTCATCTTGAATGAATGATTGGGTCTTGAAGAAGTATGGTGCTAGGCATACATTCTCTTACTATGGGGCAGTCAAGCAGCAGTCATGTCCCAAGGCAATCGTCCTGTCGTAGTCGGCGTAATCGTATTAAGGACGGTACGCTCGTCCCGCGAAGCGGCCGACATCCCGGCGGCGCGGAAAACCGCTCGCCTTGTCCGTGCACCTACGATACTTACGCAGCTCTCGTCGCCCGACAGTCCCCGGGCTGCAAATCGTCTCATTTCACAGAAGAAACAGGCACCGCTCCTCCAGATGCCCGTACCGTACCGCCATGCAAAGCGTCTTTTAGGTCTTTTACCATTTTTCAGTTAACGAATGGAGATATCAACTAGATAAAGGTTGCCGCCCGGCGTCGCTAGCAGTAGGGTTTCCATGGCAACCTCCCAGGCCAAAAATGGAGATCACTATAGGCGCTTCTGACGTCCTGCATCTAGAAAATTTTGCGTCGTATCGCTACTCTGCCAGCTACGCCACTGAGCTACGCTGCCATATAGAGTGGCTCTAGCGCACACCAGCTCGGAGCACGTGGAGCGAAAACTCGCTGCAGAACCCAGGAATCCTGGGTTCAATCCCCACCCCTGCCCGTTTCGATCTGGATGAGCATCGTACCGGCGTGCGGTCGTGTACCACTACTGCGTGGTGCACGTTAAAGACCCAGGCTAGCGGTTGTACTGCACTGGCTAAATTGCTCATCTACAGTGAGTGACTCGTCGCAACTTTAAAATGGCTGACCAACGACTCGCTGTATAAATATCCACACAACCCAATTATTATTAAGTTCCTGATTAATGACCAAAGTGCGAACATTGAAGACGACCAGATTTCTTAGGAGATTTTACCACATACAAGTTTTCCCAGCGTATATCAAACTGATGAGCCTCTCAACGTTCAACCAGAGAACAACCTGGCTACACCACACATTCAGGAAGACCACTGAAGCCACCGACTCGATTTGGATACCAAGAAAAAAAAAAAGAGAAAAAATAACAAAGGGAGATGTTGTGTATACCAAAGTCCTGACCTGAAGACGATGATGCAGACACTGAGCTCGTGCGCGCTCTCTAGCTAGAAGGCGCAGCTACTCTAGGACTAACTACCACCTCTCTCTGACCTGTACATAGATGTATATAGTTGAGTAAAGCCGTGTAACACCACAGACGCGACTATGAAAGCGGCGTCTTAGCGTTCCATCATGTACGAGCCACGGTCCAATACGAGCGTCTGTCAGCGTCTGTTCAAGTGCGCTAAAAAGCGACCGAGAGCACAAAAAGAAAGTTAACCAAATAAGTATGTGTTTTTCCAGCATTTCTGTTTCGGTTAATTTTTTCCTGTGGCATTCGCGAGCAAGGTCGGTGAGCGTCATGAAGCACAACTATAACGCGACCTAAAAATATTCGCGTTGGCAGGCCAGGTGCACTGCAATGGACCTTTCCCGAGAAGCGTTCTGCGCACGCGCGAGCGCCCGATGCCAAGCGGCGGAAGTTGGCACCAAAAATCAGGAAATTCGGAAGGAGGCTGTAGATCAGCGAGTAGCGAACGTAATTGCAGCATACATATAATTGTGTTACGCAAAAAAGAAAGCGGACGGAAAGAATAACACGACGTTTAAGTGGACGCCACAGATGCCCCACTTGAACGGCGCGTTGGGCACGCCCCGCTGCTCAGAGAACGAAGAAACTGGTAGCGTAGCTTCCATTATCGATTAGTAGCGCAGGTAGGTCCCTTCCTCGATTTTTAGTTCGTGCAGCCACCGCCTGGTGCCGTCGGTATGTGAAAAAGGTCCATTCGAAGAGCTACTTTTCCTTTCCGAAGCAAAATGACGAATACAAACCTGAACAAACTTGATGCAGGCCGAACGCCGGATTGCCTCTCACCAAATCGCTCTCAAAATCTTACCTGTACAGGTACATTCTCGATATTGAAACCAGGGTTGCAATCACAAAGATAGCAATATTCACAGAGTAGTGGGGCCGCTTTTACGGGAGCCAATATCTCTATTCAGCATCAACACGCGCACAGGAACAGATCAAGTCAGATCAATCAACATTGAGTGGGATGTTAGGCTTAGGCCAGTCCCGCTACCGGCCCCTACCCAGGCAGCACCCGCACAGCAACAGCGCTTCCGTAGGCGGGTACTTGCTACAGTTGTTTGCTGCAAACTACATCGGTTGAGGAGATATTGATCTAAACACCTCGGTGAAAGCAGAACGACTCGCACGCTTTAAAATACATAATCTCAACGACCTGCTCTCGTTGATCACTCCGCACACAGCGGCAGCCATCTTTTTTATCGTTTGAAACCAAGGAGGTTATAATGGGCAGGAGGTGGCGTCCCTATCCCCAATGCATGGAGCGAAGTGTAACGGAAGTAGGCGTGGCTACGAGCCGCGACGGACATTTCTTGACCAATGGGAAGCCTAGTGAGTGGGCGCCGCCATTAATTTCGGTGCAAACAACCCTCGTTGCCATGGCATTTCCGTGGCAACGCGATTGTGTGCACCGAAAGTAATGGCGGCACCCACTGTTATTTGAAACAGCGCTTAACGGGAGACTTTTAAACCGGTATGGTCGGAATAGGATGAGATTATTATAAACGAACGCCTGGTTGCCCAGCAGAAAGTAAGTGACTAGAGTTGAGACGCTCTAGACGACGCACCGACTGAATCGGTGTCGAACAGGCGAGATTTCGAGCCCAACACTTGCCTGACCAGTAGGACTAGGAAGTCGGCGTGTAGCGGACGCTCTCGACACCGCGCGACCGCGCCTGGAGCGTCGTCTCGAACGAGTCGTCGTAGCGCGGCTTTGGAAAGCGATCGCGAGTCAGTCATCGTAGGCACGAACGCTGAGAAGGCGCTGTGGTGTGTGTCGTGCTGAGAAGGGCATCGCGGGTTGAGAAAGCCGTACAAATTCTGCTTCGAGAAGATGTTGGTTTCACTCCGCCGTGATGAGTATTCGGGTTCGCATCGAAACATCTTTTGGTACGCCGATCGAATCGAAAGCCAGCCGCGACAGCGAGCAGACGAAGCAGACCGCAGGCACGGAGCAGACGTAGCCTAAGCCTAACGACCGAGCGGAGAGCAGACGATGGGAGCATGGTTGAATTTAGTTTGGATGAGAGAGCGTCGGTGCGCGGGGCAGTCTGGGATTGGGTTGTTCTTCCGGCGTCACTGGGCATGACGTCATGCCGGGTCCTGCCCTATTTAAACGTCCTTGTTTGAAACCGAAGCGGATAGGCAATCTCGGAATATTTCTTAAAACAATAATGAATCTATCTAGAATATATGTTTCACAAACACAAAAAATATTATCGATTAATTAACTATTGCGACACGAAGAGACAATTTTACAACCAACATTTCACACTTCAATCATCTTTCCAACCAATGAGAGCCGAGAAAGGGTGCTTAGGTTTGTAAGCACCGGGTGGGGCCTAGAGCAGAGCTACACCCCTCCCCCTTCCCCTCTAAATTGCGCCTAACAACGTAAATATTTCCCCAAAATGTTTTTCTTTCAACAAAACAAAATAAACCAATTAACAAAAACTTTTCTTTTCACTGCAGTGTTTTTAACTTGTCGGTTACTACAATTTACCAAAGGACACAAGCACATTAAAGTCAGGTTGGAGGTGCTTTGGCTTCTGGGGTCAATGCTGATTAGAGAAGCGTTTCCGCTCATTGCAATCGTTCCCTGACATCGGCCGCAATCGCAGGCGTTGTCCCAGACAATATTTTTCTGAATTCAGTCGTTGTTTAATATTTTCCAGTATAACAAAATAAGTACACTTCATACCTCATGTTGTCCCACCGCTGTTTATCGGTTGCTTGCAAACATCTGGCGCATACGCATAAAGCGCCCGTGCATCCCGTTTAATGCGCAGGTGGGCCCGTAGATGTGTAAAAGCTGAGCTGCACCGTGTACCACAGCTGTCTTTTTTCGAATGGTTCATTCCTGCTCCACAGCCAATGAAAGAGGGACACGTAGAAGATTCGCTCGTCTAATGTGCACATGCGTACGAACGGCCGGGTCTCCATTTGTATAAAGTCTATCAGCGTTATACGTGCAACGCTTCACACAACCGATCATCTCTGCCGTTTTCCAGCGTTCATGAAGATGGCCGCCGTCACACCCATCGCAGAAAACACGCGGGTAAACAGCGAGACGACTTACTCCACCATCCATCCAGAGATTTACGTTGTCAGCAATAACATCCAGCGAGCATTGAACCTCAAAGTACTGGACATACTACAAGCCTCGTTTATGGATGACACCACAGAAGCAACAGTTTCTGGACGTGGGTTGCGGCACTGGAGACTTTGCTCGAGACCATCTCCTTCTACGCTGCCCGCCACTTGAAAGAATGGTTGCGGTCGATGTCTCCGAGGACATGGTGGAGTATGCAAGAAGAACTTCGCCCATCCCAAGATCTGTTACGATGTCCTGGACATATCGGGGAAAGGCGTGGCTGACTTTGTGAAGAGATACGGTCAGTTCGATCGCGTCTATTCATTCCATTGCCTACAAAGGATGAGCGATCAAGAAGTGGTACTCAAGAACATCGCCGGATTACTCAAACCCGGTGGAGGATGTCTCCTTCTTTTCGCAGCTTCAACAAGCGTTATGCGTCTGAATAAGACGCTGGCGAGAATGGATCATTGGAAACAATATCGAAAGGTGAGATGACATTCGCCCTTAACAAAACACTCGCACTTCTTTGTTTTTTTTTTGTTGTTCGTGTTTTGTTATGAAACGCTCGTTGTCGGATGAAAAGGAGAACTGTGCACATTAGCTTCCAAACAATGTGATCATAGAACTACGTTGCTTAAGGGACATAAACCTCACACACACCTATAAACGGGCATTAAAGGATCGCTATATTTTATTTTCAACCTCTACTACAAAGCTCCGTGTGCAGGCTTACGTTTTTACATAATTGCGCGAAAGCACAAATTGACATGCAAAGTTGTGGGATTAGACCTATTTGATGTTTTGAGCACACTCCACTGACAGCCGTTTTATAACTGCCTGGGAAAGTGAACTGATGAACAGGGGTATCACCGTGCACGGTCATATGTAGGTACGATACCAATACATACGACAATCGATTCACATCACTGTCGTTCTGTTTCGCGTTCACAGACGGTGCGGGCGACTGAGCAGGCAAACTAATGGGTGATTCAAGGAGCGGCCAGGCTCTTTAAATCGATCGCAAAATTCGTTTCTTAACCTATTGCGCTACGACTTTTGCAGCGTTGCCCACAGATCGTGCATTTTTTTGTAAAATTTGCAGAAGAGGGAACTTACCCAGGAAAAAAGTGAAAGAAAAGGCTTAGCTCCTATGGACAACGCAGCGAAGCCACCGGTCTTCAAACCACGGGCGCCCTATGGTTTGAAGACCGGTGGCTTCGATGCGTTTCATAGAGATAGGCCTTTTTCTTTGTTTACTTTCCTCACGTAAGCGCGCCTTATGAGATTTCATATAAAAACTGTACCACCTGTATTGGCTTACGCTGTACAAAATCGGAACGCGATAGCTTAAGAAACCGAATTTTGCGGCCTATTTAAAGAGCTCTGGCCGCTCCTGAATCACCCGATAGTTCTGCCAATAATTTAGTCCCGCTTAGCGCACTCAACTGGGGATCCCGTCTACACATTTTTCAAGGGGCGGAGCTCGCTTCGCAGTTAGCACGTAGTGCAGATTATATCAGTGGTCCACCTTTCGAGAGAGGTCATCCATTTGACAACGTTAACATTCGTAGCTGCAGCATTTTATTTCTGGCTTTTTAACATCTTACAATCCGTGCCCACAAAAGCCAATAAGGCTTGTATACGCTGGGGCGCGGCAGGTTCATACTCAGGTAAACGCACACATATTTGAATGAAAGTTGTATCTCGCATTGCCAACTTCACTCTTAAAAAGCTAAGTAGTATTTACCTAGGTAAGAGCTAGTAACCGCCTGTCACATATGTTACTAGGTACCTAGTAGCCTGACGTGTGTAACGGTCAAGCTAGTAACGGCTACTAGGTCGCAAACTAGTAACTGCTACTAGCCTCAAAGAAATCAAATTCCGTATTTTACTACCTCCTAGCTGGCAAATAGCGCCTTGCCTCCTGACGGAAGACCGGAAACGCAACTAGTCACGTGATTCCGGAAAAAAAAAAGGTGGGCGGTTATGTCCCTTATTAACCATGTGGCGGGCCGCAACAAAAAATTTAAACTGGAAATGAGTAAATCCAGGTGGCGCTAGTCACCACCCCATTAAGCGTACACAAAAAAGCCGATTATTTGGTTAATTTCAATTCTTCCACATTTACAAGTATATACATATAAACGTACACCCACATTTTTAACACACAATCGACACAATGCATTCAACACAAACACAAGCACACACACACCTAATCGGTAACTTACAGGCGGGGGCAGTGGGGATCGAGCCCAGGAGGTTCACAGCGCAAGATTTCGAGGTGAGAGGCGTTAGCCCACTCGGCCACTTCCTCGCCGCTCACTTCTTTGACTGCCATTAAATCTTTTATACTGACCATTTGTAGTAGAGTGGTAATTTGAGCTAGTCGGTACATCACTAATATTACTGACCATTTGAGTGCGCAAACTTGTCGTCGTGTATCAGCACGTCAGTTATTCGCAGTCGATAGGTAAGTTGCGCGACGGGAGCAAACCGCATGCAAGCGACGGGAACAAGCGAGCAAGGCGATGAGCGACGTTTCCTAGAAATTAAAAAAACAGAGCGACGCGACGGGTGACCGTGAGAAATCGCCGTCGCTCGTCGCTGTATTCCGTCGATAGCCTCGTCGCTCGCTAAATCGACACATGCGGTCGCCGTGGCGGGAATGTGCTCTTGCCGTCTCCTGGCGGCATGAACGGATTCTGTAATCGACGCAGAGTACGACGGCAGCTGCACTCGCTCGTGTGCTGCGCTACAAAAATGCATGCAAAATTAATACCGCGTGGAGCTCGCGTCTTAATTTTTGTAGTACACTGACGAATGCTCGCGTTTTTGTGGCAAATTCAGAAAGACTCGTAGAATGCCAAAAGAGTTTTTTTTTCATTAGCCCCAAAGCTACATACACTGACGCGCATCAACGGTTGTGACAGTGCAATGTCACGACTGAAGACAACTAAATCAGAATCATTCAACCACCGAGTACACACAAACCGTGAAGAAGTTCTCAGTGTCAGAAGGAGTGGAGAAAACATTCTTGGACGTCAAAATCCAACCCAGTGACAGCGGCACCGGCTCGTTAAAACTATCCTCGGAGCAGTCCGGTCCACGCCACATTGCCCCGTCGAGCGCACGAACGTTAACTATGCACTCCAACGCGGGAACACGAGAGCTGCACACGACACAAGGCAAAAACAGGCAGTTTCACATCAAAGAAATTAGCGTCTTGCGAACTCCGACTGGCCCCGACCGCCCCCACGCTTGTCGTACAATGTTGCCAAGCGTCTCTTGCGAAGAAAACATATGATTTAAAAAAAATACAAATAAAAATATTGAGAAAAAAAAACAGATTGAACTTTTCCATGTTTTCGGAAACGTTTTAGATTTAGTTGCTACGTGGCTATTTTCATCCCATTTAAAACCAAAATGAAAATATAAACGCTCACAAACGAATGCAAACGAGAAGGAAAGAAGTAAGCCGCATGGCCATTGCATCAACAATGGGCCGCTGCGCCGCTGCAAGCGCTGGCTTCCACGTCGTTCTGATACGGAGGCCGATCGTTATAAAGTCAGCTCCAACCATAAACATGCCCCCTCATATAATATTTGATGCTACGATTGCGTGTGGATACCTCCCCTGTGATCCGAAACAGCAAGTACGTCGCTAACGCTGGCATTCGGGTATGAAGCAAGCGCCGCCATCTTCTACGCGCCTTTGCGGTAGTAAATAGCTAGTAAAAAGGTGGTAACGGTCGGAAAAAGGTAGTAATGGCTGCATTTGCCTAGCTTTCTACCTATCGCGCGTTTGAAGTAGCAAATAGTTAGGGAAATGTAGTAACGTTCAGAAACAAGTAGTAACTGCTGCAGTTACTAGCTTTTTACTAGCTTTTTTTAAAGAGTGTTGAACTCGTCTTTAGGAATTCAAATCAAAATCAAACATAAAATCAGACATGTACACGTTACCCAAAAAAGTAACTAAATACCGTTACTCGTTACTCGCTCAAAAAGTAACTAAATACGTTACTCGTTACCGATTCTCAAAAGGAACGCGTGAGTTACCTCAAAAGTAACGAGTTACTTTTCACGTTACTTTGAAGACCAAATACACAACTGTTTTTGTTTCATGGTTTATTGTTTTCTTTTTAGTAGTCGTTGCCCTTAAGCAGCAGCTGCCTGTCGAAGTTTTCATCAGTTATGTTTCCCGCTTCCTTGAAAATACATTTCCGGTGACGCTGAAGCGTCGTTCTACTGACGCGCTCGGAGGAACGGCAGTGTTGTGCTTCAGCAAGAGCTGGTGAATCTTCGGGAACTGCGCCTTCATTGAGAACAGCGGGTAAGGGGTTTTGTGCCTTCCCGTGTTTGCAACCTCCGGGTTTACATTCGGTCCGTACCCGGTTCTAGAAAGTTCAATTAACGAACCTGATTGTGCTCGCTGAGTGAAGGACATTCTCAGCTGTAGAGTTCAGTACAGCAACGTTTATCGCTGGACACGTCAGTCGAACTGTTCGACTGACGTGTTCAGCGATACATGTTGCTGTATTGTCATACTGTTTATTTGTTCTTCGGGTTTTCCATCTGCCTTTGTCGCCATAGACACATACTAAGGCTAGAATAAAAACAAGGCCGTTAAAGCGGTGTTGTACACGTTACTCCTCAAAAGTAACGAGATACCGTTACTCGTTACTTGGCCTTAAAAGTAACTAAATACCGTTACTCGTTCCTTTTCTGAAAAAGTAACTAAATACGTTACTCGTTACCGAAAATAGTAACTAGATACAAGTAACTCGTTACTTGTAACGCGTTACGTACTTGTCTGTATAAAATTTATAATATTGAGGTTTGTTTCACCATTTATTTACAAACTGAGATGGAACAACCTGTAATCAATCGCAAAACAGTAAAATCGATAGGGCGTCTTCAGATAAGATCGAACAACCATGTCCGGTAACCATTTTTAATTTTGATCAAAAATATTTTGCTGGCACCATACCCAGAAAAATAAAACCAATCCTTGATTAAAAAATAAACAAATTGTCCTTTGCGGAAAAAACATTTGTAAGCACTCCCTCAGTCTACGTGCGCGTTTTGCGAATCGCGCGATGTTCGCATCTGGGGCGGCTTCCCCCGAAAAACACTGTGTTGGCTACGGCTGTAGAAATATTTGAAAGTTGATCAATCCTAAAACCTCCTTTAAGCTCATACTAAAAATATTCATAATGAATTCTCCATTTAAAGGTCGTTAAGTCAACTTCCAATATCAGCTCAATGCGGACCCTTTTACAGGCGCCGGTTAGCCGATATTTAAAATTGTTCTGGAGGCGTTCAGAAATATTATGAAAGAAAGCATTATTTTCACAGATATCTTTGTCATGCCTGGATTTATTATCAATAATTCCTCGTGCAGACTCTAACGTTACTTTGCTATTAAGGGTTGAACCTAGTGTTTGTTAAAGAAGTAGCGTATATATATATATGTTTATATATATTTATATAAGACGACGTGCATTGAACAACCTACCGAAGGTCAGCTTGGCTGCCTGGCCTACTGGCCTCGAACTGCCGCCGAACCTCCACGACTCGTGCGGCGGATCAAGAAGGGCACGTCCTCCTCAGCACCATCAAGCCGCCGGGGCTTTCGCGACCCCGACGCGCCAACGCACGGTGAAGCACGGTGACACCACCCTTTGCCGAGACACTTCTCACAGCTGGTAGAAGAGTTGTAGCAAACCCCTAGCCGTCGAGCAACGGTGCCGCCGCGATGTTGAAAAGGCCGCGTCGTCCTCCCCCTTGCATATATCATCTCATAATCATCATCACTAGACGTGGCCGGGGGCGGATTTGAAGAGGGGGGTTCCGGATGCTCCATGACCCCCCCCTCTTGATTTCTGTACGTGTGTAAAATTTAGGGCGTAAAACGAAGGAGAGGGGGAGGGGGTTCCTAAACATATTGACTTCGTGCCGACCACCTGACTCCCCCCCCCCCCCCCTCAGGAAATTCCTGCATCCGCCCCTGGACGTGGCTCCCGCGGGCCTTCCTTGAAGGCCGCAAGGCTGCCCGCCTTCACTGTGGTACCATGGCTCTCCTGAGCCAATAAAGATTACGATTATGGTGCACGATTGCTGACGAAGTATTGTCCTGAGAAATTCAGAGCAATATTCAATCAAGATCATGCAAAGATAACGAAATATTGTTTCTGAATAGTTTAGTTTGTTTGTTCAGTGTTTTATTTTAAAAAGTCAAACGTCTTCCTACAGTCTATTTTGCACACTTTGGAGGCACCCTCCTGTACTACTCCTTTTCGGCTCCCCTTTTGCCCATGTTTGAAATCGGCAACGTCCTATCTTTCTCTGCTCGCGTTGGGGCAATTTCGTACACTTAGCGCTCTGTAAAACAAGAAAAAAAGAGGTGAAAGCCGTTTACAACTCCCTGTAATGCCGAATTGGAGCGCAGCTCTTGCCGGAGGAGGAGGAGGGTACTGAGGGAGGGTATACCCCTCCTCCTCCTTCTCCACCTCCTCCCCTCATTTCTTCAATGTCCTCCTTTTGCTGAGGGGTCGCAGCCGACCTCCGTGGGGTCACGTGACCTCGGGGGGAAGTCACGTCACCCTCGGGGGTCACGTGACCTCGGGGTCGTGTCACTTCCTCCCCGAGGGGGTCACGTGACCGGCCGCAGCGCGCGTGCGTTACGGACATTTCCCATAATGCACCGCGTGAGTTTACGCGCTGACGGCGACACACGCCTGGCCGGAAACGGGCGCCTAAAAGCTGCGCTCTTAAAACTATTGCCAGGTATTTTTGGAGGGCCTGAGAGGACAGTTTATGAGGACTTGATCTATGTGAAAAGTAGACGAAAAATAGGAGATGGCCTTCTATTTTAAGCTGCTTTTTTTGAACCGTTTCCGGGCACCGTGCCCGTAAACAGTTGTTCCACACGTTGTAATACCGATTTTCCTAAGGATTTATGTATCATTCGATGCACAGAACGGGGAACTATATCTTAAATATGAGAGCATATATGTCGTCAGTATTCTCCACGTTTCTTGCATACCTGTTCTACATGAATTTTGCATTTGAGATAACGATCAATTTACGTTCCAAGATGTTTTGCATTATCGCTGTATTCTAGCGCCGGGCAAAAACAGTTATTTTGGAGCTGCAGGGGTGTCAAACCTAAAGGTTGAAAGGCGCATGTGTCTCTTTCTGTGTCATTGGGCGGCTGTCATGAGCTGAAATCTTTTTAAAAAATCGACTGTAAACAAAATTTGTTTTGGCCGCTGAGTACGGTGCAATGAGCTAAAAACTGAAATATGAAAAAGAATTTAGTTCCTTACTCCAAGTGTTGATTCATAAAAACTCAAAGAATATTGGTATGAGTCACATGTTCAAAGTTCTACGGGATAAGACAACGATGTGGCATTAATACGCTAGTTTGCCTGAATATTTTAGTCCCCGAGATGTTTCGTAAACCGCATTGATCTTTGTATGGCTTCATTCTCTGCCAGATTGAACAAATCAGTGAAGGGCTTTTGCAGCTCAACGGAAAACGCCTAGGGTTACCTCAAACTCGCAATTTCTTTATAACTTTTTTAATTTAGGAATTTGGTATAAGCTGTTATAAGCCAAGAAACACCATGCTGGGAATAACTGTCGCTGTCAAGGCTCTACATCATCGAAGTGTAAGAACAGGTTGGCCACTCTATCTTATGTATCTAGGTAAGACATATCCAGTGGCGAGACTCTCGTGCCTAAAGTCTTCGTTTTATACAGTCAGTAGTTCCTAACGAGTCAATATCATCCAATGTTACCTCTCTTCGCCCTCTGAACCCATTCCTGTGCACTTGTACGCAGGTGTTCGAGAACACCATTCCCCATGCGAGATTTGGTGAGCCGAGATGCCCTTCTGTCGCTACATGTTGACGCTTCTGGAGTTTGCTGGGTCTAGTTTCAAGCACCTGCGAGTTGCTGGAAACCACGCCCACGTACTCCAGCCTCGAGGAAAGGACTCGTAAGCGCGGATGTATTATCTCTTTCCTGACTGCTCGTCTCTAACGTTGCATGGCTTAATAGCGGGGCTAGATGTATTAATGCGACAGCGTTTAGGACCTCATGTCGTAGAAAAGCCGGCGCTGGTGGGACGCGAGAATCCTGATTGGTTGATACGAGCCATGACGTCACAGTCACACTGACCTCGCGCGGGAATTTTAAACAACCCACCCGTTACACGTGGCATGAACGTGATTAAAACATGACATGTAATGCGAATTTTATGCCGCAGCTTGTCTCAAATGATTTAAATTTCCTATGCAGTTCCCCTGATTGCGGACGCATACGGGCACAATAGTAGCACTCGCTACTATTGTGCTCGAATTTGTTGCACGTCGGACATTTTAGGTGCACGGCATTGTCCTCGAATATGGCCTACCTTTCGAAACCGTAGACACAGTGGTGGTCTCCCAGGCACGATTACGAGGGACTGCACACCATAGATCTTGATTATGTGGGGCTGGTCTGAGGTGGTGACGGCGTCGTGTAACGTCAGACTGGCTTCTCGGATCATCGTTTTTGTGTTTCCGATGTCGGGTACTCGACGATGCTTCGGACTTCGCCGAACAGCTCAAAGACCTCCGCGACATGTCTGTCTTCTAAGTAGGTTGGAAGCCAATAAAGTTTTACCTCGATGTCCTTGGCGTTGGGGTCCAGCACCAGCCACTTCTTTTCATTAACCTTGAGCTGTCCTGCTTGTTTCACCTTCTCAGAGGCCGCCATGCTTGCGAACGTGGCCATCCAGATGTGGTTCATTTGAAATTGGCCGATTTAGATTACTTCGGCCATGTCGACAATGTCCTGGAGTCCGTCTCGCAAGTCGATGGCTCGGGACAGTCGGCCCATTAAATCCGCGTGCTAGAAAACCATATTCATACTCATCTTTCCGTCCGGAAAACAGGACAGCAAAATACGGCACTCATCGCCGCCGCTGGCCGCGGCGTTGATGCTGCCTCGGCCCGCCGGGGCCGATGTCGCACCATTATCAGTTCGCATGATTCTTCCTTCCGCTGTCATCAGAAGCGAACTCAGGCGACGCAGACACGCTTGCACAGCTTGGGAACGAGCGGCAGTTTATTTGTTTAGCGATCTCGTTGCACTCTTAAAGGCAAAGCTTAAGCGTCCTCCTGTAATTTTGATGCCTGATATCTTTGCTTCGACGATACAGTTAAATGAGACGGCCCGCAATACAACGCCACAATGGCTCCTACTGTAGTCCCTGACGGCTTAGGAAACGTGGGGTGTCGCTTATAATGTTCACTCTCCTTCGTGATTGGTAGTTGGGCCTTCTTATCGGCTAATGCTGCAATCCTACTGGCTGAGCAGCGATAATGACATGTTCCGAACTCGCCACTTTTTCCGTTTCTTAGACTGTCGACGAGTATATAGTTTCCTGTATTTGCCTACACGAGAAGGAAATATTTTTTAACTTTCTTTGACTAGTTGCTGTGGTCTTTGGCTAGTTGCTCCAGATTTCGTGAAGACATGGCCTGTGACGCGACATGACTTCACTTTACCTGCTAAATTTAGCGGGAAAATTGACGTCACATGAGCGCAACAGCATTTATGTTTGCCCGTAAAATTTAGCGAAAAAAAATGACGTCACGTGGTCACGTGACATCGTTTCACGCTACCTATACATAAAATTAGTTTCCCCGCTATATTTAGCGGGAAAGTTCACGTAACGTGACCTCATGTCACGTAACGCTATGACGTTTCACGTTTGTAAGAAAATTGCCCAGCAATTCGCCACACATTTTTTGTTGTTTTTTTCAGGGCGGCTGATGACCTTGAATTGTCTTTCGGCAATCGTGACGGAAGAAGAGAATCCCCTCCTCCTGAAGGACGTCAGCGAATATACGGCCAGGTTGTGGGATGGCAGCAAGGCCGGTTCCACACCTCCTCCCCTCTACACGTTTCTGGTGCGCGCCCACAAACCACGACCCTAAGCGGTGTCGGGCAAACACCTGTTGACATCTTTGCTGCCTTGAAACTGTAGGACCAACACCGTAATTGTGACGCTATCGCTCACACTTCACTTATTATTGTTTTGCCTACATCCCGCACTAATTGATGTGCAGCAGCTGTTCCAAAATGACAAAAAGAACTATACAGGATTGGAAAAAAAAAAGGCCGCCCACGTGATTCGCGTCATGTCTTCGTTCAGCACCCCTAAAGGGGCGGTGCAACGATTTTCAGACTTTGGCCAATTAACTGCATAAATTAATATGTGTCACCTCTGAAACGAAGAACAGAAAACCGTATTTTCTTCCGACCGCAAGTTTTTATTTAGAAAAATGAAATAAATCGACGGTCTAAGTGCCTCCCTGTACGGAAATCTTATATCTGGGCTACATCAGCCATATCAAACGATATATGATTATATACGGCTTATATACAGACTTATCTGGCGTATATACAGACTGATATGGCGTATATACGGACTTATCTGGCGTATACGGACTGATAAGGCGTATATACAGACTTATCTGGCGTGTATACAGACTCATCGGCGTATACAGACTGATATGGCGTATATAAGGACTTATCTGACGTATACACAGCCTTATCTGGCGTATATACAACTTTATCTGGCGGCGGGTTTTAATATAATAAAAAGTTAAAACAAGTTAAAAATGTTCATTGTTCGCAATTAAATTTAGCACAAATAATCCCAAACTTCAGATTTGGCAAGCTTACGTTTGAGGAATTATTTGCGCTGATTTTCACAAGAATTTCAACGTAAAATTAATTATTTTGAAGTGTTAACATTACGCCGGAATAGACAGCTTGCTAAGAATCCCCCAAACACCTCTGGCCCGTACTTCGAGGAATCAGTGGGGACGGTGTTTCTTCAGTTCCGCCTAGTGATCGGAAATTTCGACCAATTCTTTGGTTGCACAATAGTTTGAGTGTAATTCGGTGTCATCACTGAACAAGTGTCGTATTGAACCCAAGTGCCTGTCCTTTCACTTTTTAACATTTTTTGCCAATGTCAGTACTGTGCATTCTGTTCAACCTTCAACCTGGATGAGCTGCAGACATATCTCTTACATTATTATCATTCTGCACAGCTTCAAGAGACGCTGATATTTAGTTACAAACGCTAAAAATGCTAGAAACAGCTCAGCCTGAATCCGAGCCTAAATCCCGGTTTCGGTTGTTGTGATTTATCGTCTTTTTATCTGATTCCATGCTAAAACAACAATCACGAGTATGATAATATTGTAAGAGAGTTCTAATACTTCAGCCTTGTTGAAGGTTGGACAGAATGCACAGTATCGCTATACGCTGCCATTGACGAGAAATTTTAAAAGTGATATGACAGGTCATTGAGCCCTTTGGGACGCTTGTTCAGGGTGACTACGAATTGCACTCTCGAAGCTTGTAAAACCATGGAATTGGTCAAAATCCATGATCACTAGGAGCCTGAAGCGATCACCATTCCTTTAATTCCCCAGTGCGGGCAGGGCCGCACTTGGGAGAGTTGCAGACAATAAATAGATATAAAGTGCTGATTTCAGGCTTTGTGTCCGTTTTGATATGCCTGGCCAGATCTGGAATTTCCTTACTTAGCCCGGTCTGGGATTTCCATAGCCTGACCAGGGATATCAGGCTATATCTGGCATTATGAGGCTATGTATCTGGCAGATATACCATCATCAGGTTATATGTGGCCGGTTTTTGATATGGCCAAATCTGAAATCTTCAGATATGGCCAACGATATAGAGATTTTCTGTAAGGGTCTCAACTCTTTACGTCGCCTTTCGAGTGATGTACCTCTAGGGGGGGTCAAAAGTGGTTTTTCCTTGAGTTGTCGCTTGAGAGACTCCCGTCCGCTTTCTATCCCCGGCTCTCAACTTTTGAAGGATTGGCATCCTTGAAGCGGTCGCGGCGAGCGATCAACACAATGGACGGTTCGCCAAGTGGCTAAAGGCGAGTGTGGCAGCGGAGGGGACAGGTTTTTGTTGACTTCTTGTGTCCCCCGGGGCTGTTACCGTAATTCGCGTAAGCACCAGCAGGTGGCCGCGGATCGGCAAACAATTTGTTTTTTTCTTCTTTGAGATTACACAGCGGAATACGGTTTTCTCGGGGCAAGGTGACGCGCTTTCCCGGGTCACTCGTGCTTCGGTATAAACAATATAAAATATAGACGCTGCGCAAAAAGAGCTCCCCGGCCGCCGCCATTTTGCGAACCGAGCGACCCCTATCAGCCAGAAATTTCTGCCACCCGCCTGAGCTGTGGAAACCCGGTCAGCGTGGCTCCCCACCTGCCATTGTGCATTCGGAGTTCGCCGGCTTTTCTTGGAAGTTTTTACTTGAGCCTGCCTGTTTAGGATGCTTACCGTTTGTGTGTTATCTTCCACTATGAGAACCAGGGAATACCGAGGGCTCGTAGCCTGCTCAGCCTGCCGCAGGAAGCGAACGAAGAGAGCGAACGTCATAGCAGCCCGCGATGCAGCCGGTAGTTCGACGTTCTTGGCGGATTATTTCCGTTGGAGATAATCTCCACTACGCCTCCTCAACGATGTTCCGGGTTTCGCCAAAAAAGAAAGAACAACTGTTACAGGGTCGGGTCCGGGGGTGGGGGACGGAGTAGACGTTCGTTCATTTGCTTCGATGCTGTTCAAAAAAGCAGCTCTTCAAAACGTGCCCCAGAACACGCCGCTGGATTCCGTCCGGATCCGCGTGAAGTGACTACCGTCGATTCTCGTAAATTGGATATGCTGTGTTATTTGAAACCTTTTATCAAATCCTGTTCGGATAACGCGGCACCGTGGGGTACGTACAATATATGTTGTTCGATTGATGAGACTCTGTTGAAATTCATGTTGTGGGAAGGGTACATCCATGCAGTTCGGATATCCTGATGTGGTCAAATATTTTTCGACGGTTAAGACCTTTGGTAGATCTGACACGGCTTAGTGTATGGTGCCGTAAAAAGTTCAACATATTATGAAACAAACATTCCAGATGCATTTGCTCTGTCGCGCACGGACTCACCAAAACAGCTTTCATTTCTTTGTTTTTGTTTCCAAAAATAGTACAATGCATTCTTGAAAACCGCGAGAAATTCTATTAGCCATAGAACACAAAATAAAAATATAAGCGGCAATTGCATTTCCACCAACGTCTGGAAGTGCGCCTACGCAGGCTGCCACAGCCACTGATTAGAAAGAAACCCACAGCTCAGCGCAGTCGGGCAACACTGACGTACCCTCTTAAAACCAGGACGCGCGCTGTAAGTCCCTTCGTTCGAGACTGCCGCTGGAAAGGTCTATAGAAAGTGCCAACTCTTTCAATTTTAAAATCGTCGCACTACACCTTTAATAAACGTGTTTCCGTTTGCCCTTTCTCCTATTCCTATGATTTCCGTTTCCGCAAGGTCCGACCTCAGCTGACACTGCGACTGGACAAGGCCAATCAAACTCGTTCCAAAGGTGCATCGTCACGGCATTCAATCCTCTTTGTGTATGTTAAATCAATCCCTTGCAGGAACGAAGCTCAGGATCATGAGGCGTTCACTGTGCGTGATTATTCTAGCTGGAAACAGACGTTTACAGGCAGTCGCGCTTCGAGAGGAAGTCTAGCCAACCTGGATGGAAAACACTGTCTAGGCTCCAGTCTGGAAACACTGGGTACGCCTCAGCAATTCTTGACTATCAGACGGTCTACCCACACCAGCAGCAAGATGGCTGCACCCAGAAGCTGTACATGCAAACGCCTATAGCAAACGCACAAATTCGACGGGCGCCATGACGATGCACCTGTAACACTTCCTGTGAAACCCAATCTGTCGCCCCTAGCTTGAGTACCGGCGGAATGGTTCGCCCTGTAAGTGCCATGTGACACCGGTGGAGAGAAATCTAGCCGTAACATAGCAAGTCCGTGAACACCATCCTTCTTTGGTCACCTGATAGCGAGTGCCTGAAACGCGTCTCCAACTAATGTGTTTACCGCGTGTTTACCGCTGCGAAAATCTTGACCTCCGACATCACGAGGCTTAGGCTTCCTGGACGTCATTTGATGCCACTTAGGAACCATATTTGATGCAAGGGTAGGATAGGACGTTAAACACCCCAGTCAAAGACAGGTTCCAGGCACTGCACCCACAAGCTTGGCTCAAAGGCCAGGTAGCGTTCGAAGTGTTGCCACTGTCGTAGTTAGCCGAGTTACTCTTTGGGATTCCACGCTTTCTCAATCGGCAGATTCATGAGGAAGAGGGAAGGCCATAAAAAGAACGTAGAGCTCTGTGGAGCAAGGGCTCGCCCGGCTAGGGTAGGTGCAGCAGACATAATGAGAAGCATACAATACGTCCCCATAGTTCGCTGAGTTCGAACGACAAAAATGGTAAAGAAAAAACTGAATGTTTCCTTATAATCATAAATGTATTACGACAACATTACAGTGTACGAGAGTTCATTTCACTGCCTTTTTGTGCCTCCTTGCGTGTTCATCACCATTATGACGTTCGAATTCCTCATACCAATTCCAAGGAGCTTTATAAACCGTTTTACCATCACCTTCACTAAGTGGAATCCCACCCTCCCTGTTGTTTCGATCTTCGTCTGTGATCTTTCCAGGATAGCGTAGTTAACTTGTTTACCTAAATTTCACTGTAACTTGTTTTCCCATGTAGGAAACAGCACGAAATTTAACTCACTCACACTGTAGATACATGCACACCGAACACAAAGGTCACTCACGTCGCACCAACTTACAATTCAGTTTGAACTTTCGTCTTCTTCCTCTTTCTTTTACCCGTATAAAAATTTAATATAGCTTGCTTCGTTGTTTTCTCTACCAAAAGAATGGCAATGTCTATCACACATATTACCCCCAGTGTCAAGTTATAACAACTGTTTTTCAGTAAGCGTAATGAGACAGACTACTAACACAAGTATCAGTCATTTTCATGATGTTAGCTGCCTTGATCTCACGTGTTAATTGGTGAGAGTACTTTCCAATTACAGTGCTATTTTATAAGTCCGCAGTGCATCGACACAGCAGGCTTGTACAAGTTACTCAAAAATGTAATTAATTTAAGTTACTGAGTATTGACGTCAAAGGTAATTTGAATACAGTAGAAATTACTCAAATAGAAAGTAACTGAGAAAAATTACTAATTACCATAAAAAGTAGTGAATTACTTTGGAAGTTACTTTTGAAATTACTTTTATATGCTTTTTATCGTAAAAAGAAAGTACACGAGGTTTTGATCCGTTAGCGAAATTGTGCTAGCCAAATATGTATCGGCTTGTTTCTTTTTTCCACAGAAATGCTTTAATGACTGGTTCTGCTTCTGCGTGCCTAATTGTTTTGTGTTTGTGTTGGTCGATGATGTACTGCAAATGCGTCATTTCTACTTTGAGGTTTAGCACTGTCTGAGCTTGACCTTTTAGACTGTTTGCTTGTATACAGTGTTGCGTAAAGTACACCTAAAAAGTACTTGAAGTAAAGTACAAAGTAAATGAGAGGCTATGCACTTCAAGTAAAGTAGTAAGTACACCGGGTGCAATGCACTTGAGTAATGTATATAAATACAATATATTTCAAAGTAAACTACAAGCAGTTTTAACACAATCATTCATGATATACCCTTTCATTCTCTGTAGAGTGTTTTTTAAAGGAGCTGTGCAACGATATTCAATTTGAATGTTTTTCACTTTACACGAGCTTACTGGCACTAGTGGGACTCAAGGATACTCGCACGCAACGCCACTGGCCAAGAAACTCCTTTGTTGCGGTGTAATTTCAAGGACAAAAGCGATCATTTTCATTCAATCTCTCCTTTGCAAAATTTGATGACGTAACGTGGGGATCGCAGTACACCCAAGTGACGATATTTGAATGCGGTTCATAGATTGGACCCGAGCATTGCGTGGGCACTCGATTTGGGCTCGTGATAATTACTAGCTCGAGAAGCATTCGGATAGTGGCCCGTGTCCAATCGCTGCAACGACGACAATAGCCGAGCCATAACAATGTCTGGAACTCAGCGCGTGTCCTGTGCTTTGCCAACACCAGCGCGTGGCTATGATCAACATTGGCGGCATACAATCGGGTCCAGGTCACGTGGCCGCTTGTTCTGGCTGCGAGTTGAGGGGGTGAACGCTGCTCGTTTTTCTTTAATTTTTTCTGGGACTTCTATTGCGTGGTGTGAAAAACGAACGCGTGTTTTATAGGTCATTAACGTCAGGGATCCGTTCTAAGCGGTATTTGCGCAAAGTACAAAAAGTGTTGCATCGCCCCTTTAACTGGTATGCATTGCTCTAAGGGTAATACGAGGTGCATCAGGTTTTTACAGAAATGGCAACAAAGTAGTTGTTTTATTCTCGCTGACGAGCTATTTCACACAATTAACTTATAAGGCACTTAGCTCCCATCGGTCTTACAGCCGCCATTACTTCACTCAGAGAAATGACCAGTCGACATCTCGAAGAGAGCGCGTTTTCACACGGCGATACCGCCATTTTTTGTTTTCAGATTCGCGGAATGTACATTGAAGTCGGGAGTGTTACTCCCCTCGGAAAATGCAAGTACATGTTCAGAAAATTAACTTCAAGTAAAGTACAATTTTTCTAAACAGTAGTACTTTAAGTACCATGTACATAGAGTACCTCCCATCACTTGCTTGTTTATATAAAACGTTGGGGGAATTACTACAGGATTCTCAAACGATTTTTGAATCTTTGAAGATCTGCATATTCTGAGTTTTGGGAGGAAAGGCAACGCAAACATGTAGTCTTTGCGTTGCCCCTTAGCATGCGATTCTTCGAGTACAGCACAAACGACGGGAGCACCAGATGAGTTTCAGAGCAGGTGCTGCATTTTGTTGCCTCCTTTGAGTGGGGATGCAGCGTGTGCACCTTTTGTAGTGTGCGAGAGTTTCTACGTTGGGGAGAAGAGGAGTCCAGCCCTTTCTTCAAATGGGTGAAGTCTCCTTGAGCTTCCGGGACACAGAGAAACGCCATTCTTCAGCGCTCCCGCAGTTACTCGGCCTCTCTTGCGTCGTGTCCGTTCGCTCCCCGCGCCTCGTAGCAGTGTTGTTGAAGGGGGGGGGGGGGGGGGGGACTTGTGCAAATATTGGGGAGTTTCGGACTCTTCAAACCATTTTCTCCCTCCCCTTTGTACTGCCAATTGCTTCCCCCTTTTTGCAAAAATCGGCTGATCTTCCAACATCTTATCTCCTTTGTGCTGAAATGTTTGTTGATAGGCAAAACAACCATTAAATTCGATAGCAATTTGTAACTTGAGTAGAAGTTACTAAAAAAGGTAATTAAAGCAAACTACTAATTACCAAAATAAATTTTTTTTTAAAGTTACTAAATTATTCAGAAAAGTAGTTAAACTACAGTAACGTGAGTAGAGTAGTTGAACTACGTACAAATCGGACCCATAGTCACGGCAGTGAATGCCCAAAAGTCCTGAGTTAGCTATTCGGGTGTTGTTGTTATGTTCTTTTAATGTGTCATTCACACATCTTCCAGTGTGTGCTATGTACTGTTTTCCGCATAAAGGGAACGAACTCAGCACATTTGGGCATTCACTGCCCTGACTGTGGGTGTACTGCGGACTTTGAAAATACCACCGTAATAGGAAAGAACTATCCCCAATTAACACGTGAGATCACTGAGGCAGCTAACATCATGAAAAGGAGTGATACTGGTGTTAGTAATCCGTCTACGCTTACTGAAAAAGAGTTGTTATATCTTAACACTCGATGATAATAAGTGTGATAGACATTGCCATTTGGTTGGTACGGAAGACAACGAAGCGAGATATTGTCACTTTTCATACGGGTAAAAGTAAAAGGAAGAAGAAAATACAAACAAGTTTTAAGTTAGCGTGACGTGAGTGATATTTTGGGGGAATCGGTGGCCGAGTGGGCTAGCACACACAAGCTCGGAGCACGTGGAGCGAGGGGGTTCGGTGGCCCAGTGCGCTAGCGCACACCAGCTCGGAGCACGTGGAGCGAGGGGTTCGGTGGCCCAGTGGGCTAGCGCACACCAGCTCGGAGCATGTGAAGCGAAATCTCGAGCTGCAGAACACAGGGATTTTGGGCTCAATCCCCACCCCTTCCCGTTTCGATCTGGATAAGCATCGTACCTCTTGCGGTCGTGTATTACTAATGCGTGGTGCACGTTAAAGACCTCAGGGTAGCGGTCGTACTGCACTGGCTAAATTTCTCATCTACAGCTGGGAGACAAGTCGCCCGTCGAGGAAGACTAAGTTCTAGGCTGTTTAAACATACACAAACCCCAAATTGTTTCACGTGGAGCGAAATCTCGGGCTGCAGAGCCCAGGGACCCTTGGTTGCCCGTTTCGATCTGGATGAGCATCGTACCGGTGTGCGGTCGAAAATGACTACTGCGTGGTGCACGTTAAAGACCTCAGGTTAGCGGTTATGCCGTACTGGCTAAATTGCTCATCTACAGCATAGACACCAGACGCCTCTGAGGCAGACGAAGTTCCGGCTGCATAAACATACACAAAACAATTTTTTGCTAAATATTTTTTTTCGGTGTGCGTGTATTTTCAGTGTGAGTGAGTTCATTTTGCGCTATTTCCTACATGATGAATACGCAACTCGCCCAAGCATCCATCCTAAGAAGTTGTTTTACCATGTGTACTTTCGTGCTGATCAGTATTTCCTCATTCTTCCTTTTTAATAATTCACGCCTTCGGGGTAAATAAGAAAAATAAAATAAAATGTATATGCAATCATGACTGCGATGCCTGGAACCAAGGAAATTGGCTTACCGATTGTAATTTATATCAAGTCAAGTACTGCATAAAACATTGTTCTTTTTTAGGAGCTAAATATTTTAAACCTCAAGATATCATGTTCCTGTTGTTTTTTTTGTGCAAAATAATAAAAAAGAAATCATGCATCATACTAGTAAAATTATGACGTTTTGAGGCCGTCAACGGCGAATTGCTACCATTCACCTGTGAAGCACGCTGTGACGCGGTGGAGCAGTCAGCAGGGTCGTGCTACCCGTCGCATTGTCGGTATTTCTTGTTTCTGTGGTTGCGTATGATGCCCGCTGCTTGTACAGCACAGGTGTGCGCGCATGTGTAGTGCAGCCCCAGGGATTAGCCAAATACTTCTGCACTCCGTTTGACCATACGTCCGGCTGCAGCGGACGCTACCAGCCATCCCAGCCAATCTAGCTCAGGGAACGCGTTGCACGTGACCACGCTTTCCGCCAATCACGGCGCTTCCTCTCGTAGATCACGGGACACTCACACGGCTTTGGACTCGATTATCGCTCTTTTCGTTCGTTCCCCACCAATGCCGGGTAAGCTATACCAGTCCATGGTATCCCCTGGTTGTCACTGTGAAAGCTTACACAAAGCGGCTAAGCATACTGAATAACCACATAAGGTAAAAAACTTTCAAGAACGGTAGTTAACTCTGAAAGCACAGCGGAGCTGGGTTTTAAACAGCCTACGTGGTTGGAAAGATTTTCTGGCCGATAGGGGTCGTGAGAGTCGCAAAATGCCGGCGGCCGTTTGTCACATGTGCACTATCTACGCTGCTCCTGCAACAATAGTGGTCGCAGTAGCCTCCAGGTATTTTTTTTATCTGAGATCAGCAGAGATGGAGATGAACGTCGAGCCCTGGACTTATGGGGGTTTCTACGTGAGCTCTGTAGCACGGTTCACTCGTTACAGCCATCCTTGATCTTACTGTTACTATACTCACCGAAACTTTAAGAAATCGCAAGGCGTGGCGGGCCCCGAGCATCTCATTATCGCGCCGCAGCCAATCAGATTCTGGGCTTAACCGATAAGAGCGCCTAAGAATCAATCACAAAGCAAAGAGTGTGATAAAACACTCCCTGTATTTCTTAAGGTGCCGGCAACTTTAATAAAGGTCAATAATAGGGACGACGACTGTGCTACATTTGAACGGAGCTGAGACTTTGGCGGTGCGTAGTTTAATCTTATGGTAAAAAAAAAAAAACTGTGCGAATAAACTTTTTTGGAACACCGTGCACTAGAATTTTTGACACATTAAGAAACGTTTATTAGGTTCTCGCGTCTTTATTGGTTCGTTATTTCTCTTTTCTTGTGAGTTAAAACCATCATATTATTGGCTCGAGAGTATTAACACTGAAAGTTGTCACGTCCTGCATCTTTTTTATATGAACGAGTAATATAAAAGTACTACCAAGTACTAGATTTGAACCATCTCGTTTGACATCTAAACCTTCAACGGCTCTTTTGTTACCACTCCGGCCTGCATGAAGAATGCAGCATCCTAGGTGCCCAGCTCAGCACAAAAAGCCCAAATGGGTCAGGCTCGCATCCTCTGACGACTGCTTTCGGGAGAGATCCGGCACTTAACGTCACTTCACTAATTGTTGGTATACTTACATTACACTGTGCCCCGCTCTTTATTAAAAAATATAACATGAACATGCCCACAAGGCCTATGGGCATGTGCACCGGCCTTGTGTTGGGTAAACACTGAGGTGTGGGGGTGACAAACAAGTCAGAGCGTCTCGCCAATAGTGACATCGCTAAATAAATATCACGTCCTGCTGCGGAACTTAGACGCATCATTTAACTACAATCCATATTTCCTATATGGGGAGTTCATTATAAACGAACTTGGGATACGGATATGAGTGAATGGATAACAAAGAGAACCCACATAATAGCCACGGCAGTGGTCGCACCTTCTTCAAGTAGTTGCGTTCAGAAAGGCACTTAACGTTGGGGACACTTCGTTGGCATTTTGAGGGATCATCCAGCTCGTTGTTCGTTTCCTGTACTGTTTGTTCTCTGGCTATCAATGCTCACTTACAGACAGTGTTCGCGAGAGCAATAGGTGATGGACTGACGACAAAAAGAAACGAAACAAAACAAAACCTCGACGTTTTGCCCTAGAAAGGTGAAATATGTAAAAAGCGAAACAAAAATGTATTTTTCTTGTGTGTGTGTCCACTTCTCATTTCCTTCCATTTGTTATTTTCTTGACACTCAAGTCTGCATTTTAGTCGTAGATTGTTTCGCGCTCTGCGTTGCGCCTCAGCGTGGCATATTTATCTTCCGTAAGACAACATCTTTTGTTTGAGAATATTTTTGTGGAAAACTCTATGGAAACAAAAGGCGCCTTTGGGAAGGCGAGGGGAAAACCTTCATTGTGCGAACTTTAGGCTGAAATATGAGTCACAATCGGCAAAAAAGCGATGTTTTCATGAGCTCAATCAAAGTCACCGTAGCTAATCGGAGCTAGCAACAGGATTGGGATGCTCGAAAGAATGTTCACGTTTGCTCGTGCCAAGCCCAGCACATTCAGACCGAGAAACTCGGAAAATGGCGGAATGTCAAAAATGTATTTCAGGTAATGAGGACAAGATACTCGGAATTGTAAAAAAAAAAAGTATCAAATACTCTCGATCAAAAGTATTTGAAAGATACCAAGATACTTCAAAAAGTATTTGAAATACAGTATCTTGAGTAGGGTATTTGAGATAGCCACAAGCCTGGTAGCGAGCGACAATTTCGACGGTAGGTAAAAAACGTGGTAAAACCGGGTTATCGCGTTCCTAAATCAAGACCTGTGGGGTTGAGAGTCTGACTCTGCTCTTATTTCGATCGACGAGAGCAGAAGTAATCCTACTCAAGATGTCATAGTAAATGTTTGACCAATAGTGGAAGGCCGATAACAGCGACGTTGCCAATTCAGCCAGTCCTACCTCTAGGACTCTATGTCGTCATTATCCGACTCTCTAGACCAATGTCGTCACTGAACGCTCGTGTTTGACGCTGATATAGGCACGCCTCTCGAAGCGGCATTTGGTTTTCTTCGTCCCTTTGCACTGACCCTTTAAAGGGCCACTGAAAAAAGAAAGATTTTTTTTTAACAGTTTGGTTCTGACACGCGTGTCGAGAAATTAATTCTACGTGAAACAATTTTTTTTGTAGAGCAGTATTGACGGAGCGAGACGCGATTTAGTCGGGAGCCACCTCCTTTCCACTTGTTTTCTCTCTCGGCATTTCGGGCGTGTGGAGGAGAGGTGGATCGGCTTGGCCATCACGTTAAGGTGGAGAGAGTGTATGACCATCTCGATTGAGGTGGAGAGAGTGTATGACCATTCCGTTACGTCATAGACTTTGCGGGCAGAGAATTTAAAGTGCATCTCGAGCCGTCAATACTGCTCTAAAAATGTTTTTTTTTTAGAGGGGGAATTTTTTGACACGCGTGTCCCAACCAGGCTGGTTAAAAAGATCTTTTTCTTTCTTTTTAGTGGTCGTTTAATTGAAACAAAGTATAGCAAAAGGAAACATCCAAATTTTAAAGTCAGGCAGTATATATTGTTGTTTCGCGATGATTTTCGGTAGCCTAATAAAATGTTAGAGCGCGCATGACTGTTGAAGCACAGGGTTGTAAAACGAAGCCCCAAAGCAAGTGCACGTAAACCTGAATATAACATTAGCTTCCAGGGCAGAATTCTGCGAAGTTCCAAGCTTGTGCAAGCCGATGTCCAAATGTGATTTAAATTAGAAATATATTGTCAGTCCTTCGCGCTATTTATGTGTGATTAGGAACATCATTGCACGCATTTTTATTAGAATACCGATTTTAACCAGCCATCTCTTGAGCAGTTAGGAGCCCGTCGTTTCAAACCCAATTTAGTTTTTTCATCAGGGTTTTTCTAGGGATACCCAGGATTCCAAGACACGAGCGCGCCGACACTACTTGCGCCATCTATCGGCAGCGGTGGCGGGACGGCCCGTAACTCAATGGGAAGAACTATATATTTTTTATTTCACGACATTCTAAGCGGCGCATTAATTTGCTCTCAGCGAGCTTTTTTAATAGATACCCTTTTTGTTCATTGTGCTAAATTTAAGGACTGTACGTCTAAGATAAATAGAGCCAACTGGCAATCGGAAAAAAATGCATTATCCGTATGGGAGTACGGTGATTTACAGAGAAATATTTGAGTTCAAACTCGATTTACAAACTAACCACTCCGTATCCCGAGTTGCTCTCAACGGTAATATAAGCTCCAGTTCTCCAGCTACATCATGGTACTATTTTCTTCGCGATCCGTTAATTCTACGAAGTGCCCAGGTCATTAAAAGAACAAAAGACAGGGCTCTCCAAACGAATTCAGGGCTGTTTAGAGCGGTAAAAAGCTGTTTCTCGCGCATAATGACGAAGTAACTGAATTAATATAACCATAAATAGTACATGATAGATGTGCATCATTCACTCCTATCACATATTTGCCAAACCCTGGGGTTCGAACCTGGGGTTCGAACCTGGGGTTTCTGAATAAAAAATATAAATGAAATACGAATTGGTTTCACGGTGGAGCAAGAACGTTTCTCCGGGAGGTAAAAAGCATTTTTTTTTGTAAGGAAGATACGATATTACATCTAATTTCTTAAATCAAGGTAAAAAAAAATCATATCAGGCAGCACAAACGCCACGCACACGAAAAGAAAAATTATTACGCGTATTTCAACCACGCAGTTATAATAATGATGTGTTTTTTAAGTGTACGTGTGAATACATTTTTGACTTGCCGTTCTTGAACGAGTTATTTAAATATGACCATAATATAATTAATTAAAATTAATCTTAATCCTTTGGGCATACTCAAGACACAAAGTGAGCAGCGTGTTGTGAGCTGCGCTGGGTATTTGTTTATGAGATTTTCTAAACCCTTTCGTACGTACAATATGTCCGATGGTCACGTGGTTGGGGCACGTGATGTCACAGTGTCGCGTCGTAGTGTTTCATAACGTCACGTCATGTGACACAGTGTAGAGTGGCGTCATAGTATCTTGACATCGTGCTTTTTAGTGTCACGCCATGTTGTCAAGTCACGTGCGTTGTGTAGTATAGCGTGACATTGTCACATGGTTGGTATCACGTGACGACGTTATGCTTATGAAGTAACGTGGTCACACCTCGCTGATAATGTCACGTGACCATCGTGAGCTAAATTTGGTGGGCGATACCTCGCCCGTCAAATTTTGCATTTCTGCAATGCATTTTGTAGCGGGACCTAATTCGCTATATATGGTGTGGGCGATTGACGGCTTCTTGAGGCGGTCCTCGTGACAGCTTGTCACGCTTTCTAGGTACGGCGAAGATCACACATGTAAAATTGACCACATAAACGCGCGCGAGCTGCGGAAGGTGTTGCCTTTCATTATGTTTTCGGCAAATACGCTCCGCGCGCGTGACACGCGCAAGATGGTCACTCTGCATGTCAGCCTCTCTGGCAGTACTGCTAAGACGCTTTACACACGCGCCAGAATACAGCCGCCATTGCTGACCTTCTCTTGTTTTACCGAGATACCGAGCCACTGAAATTAGTGTGGACGAGCCTCCACAAAGGCCAATGCTGGGGAGAAAGACAGAATAAAATCTAGAATGGCAATAACCTGGCCTGCTATGGTAATAATGAAGTGAAGTAAACGTAATAAGGGGAAACAACAACTGAAGGTCAGTTATGGCGGCGCCCATGCACAGCTGCTGCAAAGCGTCTATACTTCGTTCGCCCTAGACTAGAAGCTCCGCCTTCAGTGCGAGCTCGATGATTACCGCAGTGCTTTAGTTGCGCGTTGCGCGTTACTGTCCTCAGTAAAGGCCAACTTATCGCCTACTAACCTCTGATGATGTCCAGATCACGAGCGACTCTACATTGACTCTCGGCAACCCTTGTCTTATTGAACCGCATCACAGTTTACACCCAACAAAATCACACCCCTCGACCCTTAACCACAAAGGATTTAATAAAATATATTGGTATTGTATCGCTTTTGATACTTGAGACCAGAATATAAACTCTCATTTCCAGAAAACATGATAAAAGTCTCATCGTCGAAAACAGCCTACTAGGATATTGCAGTTTTCACAGTTTTTCTCGAAGAGTCCCATGCATTAGCTTGTGTAAAACTGTAGCTGCCGATGGTGCCGCTCGACCCCAGCTAGAATTAACGGTCGTAAAGGGGACGTGGTCTGAAAATATTGCCAAAGACGCCGCTCTGAGGAACCTAGAGTTCAACCCTGAGCGTACTCTAACCCGCCACATATGATAGCAGGCTTGGTCTATTCTTAGAATCCCGGAGAGCATTTTGGGAATCGAATTATTTCGCGAGTTATTTTAATCGGAACAGGGTCTCTCCCATCAAAAACGGCCAAAAAGTGGGCGTGGTTCGAAAATATTGGCAAAGGCGCCGCTCTGAGGAACCTAGAGTTCAAACCTGAGCGTACTCTAACCCGCCACATATGATAGCAGGCTTGGTCTATTCTTAGAATCCCGGAGAGCATTTCGGGAATTTAATTATTTCGCGAGTTATTTTAATCGGAACAGGGTCTCTCCCATCAAAAACGGCCAAAAAGGGGGCGTGGTTCGAAAATATTGGCAAAGGCGCCGCTCTGAGGAACCTAGAGTTCAAACCTGAGCGTACTCTAACCCGCCACATATGATAGCAGGCTTGGTCTATTCTTAGAATCCCGGAGAGCATTTCGGGAATCGAATTATTTCGCGAGTTATTTTAATCGGAACAGGGTCTCTCCCATCAAAAACGGCCAAAAAGTGGGCGTGGTTCGAAAATATTGGCAAAGGCGCCGCTCTGAGGAACCTAGAGTTCAAACCTGAGCGTACTCTAACCCGCCACATATGATAGCAGGCTTGGTCTATTCTTAGAATCCCGGAGAGCATTTCGGGAATTGAATTATTTCGTGAGTTATTTTAATCGGAACAGGGTCTCTCCCATCAAAAACGGCCAAAAAGTGGGCGTGGTTCAAAAATATTGGCAAAGGCGCCGCTCTGAGGAACCTAGAGTTCAAACCTGAGCGTACTCTAACCCGCCACATATGATAGCAGGCTTGGTCTATTCTTAGAATCCCGGAGAGCATTTCGGGAATCGAATTATTTCGCGAGTTATTTTAATCGGAACAGGGTCTCTCCCATCAAAAACGGCCAAAAAGTGGGCGTGGTTCGAAAATATTGGCAAAGGCGCCGCTCTGAGGAACCTAGAGTTCAAACCTGAGCGTACTCTAACCCGCCACATATGATAGCAGGCTTGGTCTATTCTTAGAATCCCGGAGAGCATTTCGGGAATCGAATTATTTCGCGAGTTATTTTAATCGGAACAGGGTCTCTCCCATCAAAAACGGCCAAAAAGTGGGCGTGGTTCGAAAATATTGGCAAAGGCGCCGCTCTGAGGAACCTAGAGTTCAAACCTGAGCGTACTCTAACCCGCCACATATGATAGCAGGCTTGGTCTATTCTTAGAATCCCGGAGAGCATTTCGGGAATCGAATTATTTCGCGAGTTATTTTAATCGGAACAGGGTCTCTCCCATCAAAAACGGCCAAAAAGTGGGCGTGGTTCGAAAATATTGGCAAAGGCGCCGCTCTGAGGAACCTAGAGTTCAAACCTGAGCGTACTCTAACCCGCCACATATGATAGCAGGCTTGGTCTATTCTTAGAATCCCGGAGAGCATTTCGGGAATCGAATTATTTCGCGAGTTATTTTAATCGGAACAGGGTCTCTCCCATCAAAAACGGCCAAAAAGTGGGCGTGGTTCGAAAATATTGGCAAAGGCGCCGCTCTGAGGAACCTAGAGTTCAAACCTGAGCGTACTCTAACCCGCCACATATGATAGCAGGCTTGGTCTATTCTTAGAATCCCGGAGAGCATTTCGGGAATCGAATTATTTCGCGAGTTATTTTAATCGGAACAGGGTCTCTCCCATCAAAAACGGCCAAAAAGTGGGCGTGGTTCGAAAATATTGGCAAAGGCGCCGCTCTGAGGAACCTAGAGTTCAAACCTGAGCGTACTCTAACCCGCCACATATGATAGCAGGCTTGGTCTATTCTTAGAATCCCGGAGAGCATTTCGGGAATCGAATTATTTCGCGAGTTATTTTAATCGGAACAGGGTCTCTCCCATCAAAAACGGCCAAAAAGTGGGCGTGGTTCGAAAATATTGGCAAAGGCGCCGCTCTGAGGAACCTAGAGTTCAAACCTGAGCGTACTCTAACCCGCCACATATGATAGCAGGCTTGGTCTATTCTTAGAATCCCGGAGAGCATTTCGGGAATCGAATTATTTCGCGAGTTATTTTAATCGGAACAGGGTCTCTCCCATCAAAAACGGCCAAAAAGTGGGCGTGGTTCGAAAATATTGGCAAAGGCGCCGCTCTGAGGAACCTAGAGTTCAAACCTGAGCGTACTCTAACCCGCCACATATGATAGCAGGCTTGGTCTATTCTTAGAATCCCGGAGAGCATTTCGGGAATTGAATTATTTCGCGAGTTATTTTAATCGGAACAGGGTCTCTCCCATCAAAAACGGCCAAAAAGTGGGCGTGGTTCGAAAATATTGGCAAAGGCGCCGCTCTGAGGAACCTAGAGTTCAAACCTGAGCGTACTCTAACCCGCCACATATGATAGCAGGCTTGGTCTATTCTTAGAATCCCGGAGAGCATTTCGGGAATCGAATTATTTCGCGAGTTATTTTAATCGGAACAGGGTCTCTCCCATCAAAAACGGCCAAAAAGTGGGCGTGGTTCGAAAATATTGGCAAAGGCGCCGCTCTGAGGAACCTAGAGTTCAAACCTGAGCGTACTCTAACCCGCCACATATGATAGCAGGCTTGGTCTATTCTTAGAATCCCGGAGAGCATTTCGGGAATTTAATTATTTCGCGAGTTATTTTAATCGGAACAGGGTCTCTCCCATCAAAAACGGCCAAAAAGTGGGCGTGGTTCGAAAATATTGGCAAAGGCGCCGCTCTGAGGAACCTAGAGTTCAAACCTGAGCGTACTCTAACCCGCCACATATGATAGCAGGCTTGGTCTATTCTTAGAATCCCGGAGAGCATTTCGGGAATCGAATTATTTCGCGAGTTATTTTAATCGGAACAGGGTCTCTCCCATCAAAAACGGCCAAAAAGGGGGCGTGGTTCGAAAATATTGGCAAAGGCGCCGCTCTGAGGAACCTAGAGTTCAAACCTGAGCGTACTCTAACCCGCCACATATGATAGCAGGCTTGGTCTATTCTTAGAATCCCGGAGAGCATTTCGGGAATCGAATTATTTCGCGAGTTATTTTAATCGGAACAGGGTCTCTCCCATCAAAAACGGCCAAAAAGTGGGCGTGGTTCGAAAATATTGGCAAAGGCGCCGCTCTGAGGAACCTAGAGTTCAAACCTGAGCGTACTCTAACCCGCCACATATGATAGCAGGCTTGGTCTATTCTTAGAATCCCGGAGAGCATTTCGGGAATCGAATTATTTCGCGAGTTATTTTAATCGGAACAGGGTCTCTCCCATCAAAAACGGCCAAAAAGTGGGCGTGGTTCGAAAATATTGGCAAAGGCGCCGCTCTGAGGAACCTAGAGTTCAAACCTGAGCGTACTCTAACCCGCCACATATGATAGCAGGCTTGGTCTATTCTTAGAATCCCGGAGAGCATTTCGGGAATTTAATTATTTCGCGAGTTATTTTAATCGGAACAGGGTCTCTCCCATCAAAAACGGCCAAAAAGGGGGCGTGGTTCGAAAATATTGGCAAAGGCGCCGCTCTGAGGAACCTAGAGTTCAAACCTGAGCGTACTCTAACCCGCCACATATGATAGCAGGCTTGGTCTATTCTTAGAATCCCGGAGAGCATTTCGGGAATCGAATTATTTCGCGAGTTATTTTAATCGGAACAGGGTCTCTCCCATCAAAAACGGCCAAAAAGTGGGCGTGGTTCGAAAATATTGGCAAAGGCGCCGCTCTGAGGAACCTAGAGTTCAAACCTGAGCGTACTCTAACCCGCCACATATGATAGCAGGCTTGGTCTATTCTTAGAATCCCGGAGAGCATTTCGGGAATCTAATTATTTCGCGAGTTATTTTAATCGGAACAGGGTCTCTCCCATCAAAAACGGCCAAAAAGTGGGCGTGGTTCAAAAATATTGGCAAAGGCGCCGCTCTGAGGAACCTAGAGTTCAAACCTGAGCGTACTCTAACCCGCCACATATGATAGCAGGCTTGGTCTATTCTTAGAATCCCGGAGAGCATTTCGGGAATCTAATTATTTCGCGAGTTATTTTAATCGGAACAGGGTCTCTCCCATCAAAAACGGCCAAAAAGTGGGCGTGGTTCGAAAATATTGGCAAAGGCGCCGCTCTGAGGAACCTAGAGTTCAAACCTGAGCGTACTCTAACCCGCCACATATGATAGCAGGCTTGGTCTATTCTTAGAATCCCGGAGAGCATTTCGGGAATCGAATTATTTCGCGAGTTATTTTAATCGGAACAGGGTCTCTCCCATCAAAAACGGCCAAAAAGTGGGCGTGGTTCGAAAATATTGGCAAAGGCGCCGCTCTGAGGAACCTAGAGTTCAAACCTGAGCGTACTCTAACCCGCCACATATGATAGCAGGCTTGGTCTATTCTTAGAATCCCGGAGAGCATTTCGGGAATCTAATTATTTCGCGAGTTATTTTAATCGGAACAGGGTCTCTCCCATCAAAAACGGCCAAAAAGTGGGCGTGGTTCGAAAATATTGGCAAAGGCGCCGCTCTGAGGAACCTAGAGTTCAAACCTGAGCGTACTCTAACCCGCCACATATGATAGCAGGCTTGGTCTATTCTTAGAATCCCGGAGAGCATTTCGGGAATCTAATTATTTCGCGAGTTATTTTAATCGGAACAGGGTCTCTCCCATCAAAAACGGCCAAAAAGTGGGCGTGGTTCGAAAATATTGGCAAAGGCGCCGCTCTGAGGAACCTAGAGTTCAAACCTGAGCGTACTCTAACCCGCCACATATGATAGCAGGCTTGGTCTATTCTTAGAATCCCGGAGAGCATTTCGGGAATCGAATTATTTCGCGAGTTATTTTAATCGGAACAGGGTCTCTCCCATCAAAAACGGCCAAAAAGTGGGCGTGGTTCGAAAATATTGGCAAAGGCGCCGCTCTGAGGAACCTAGAGTTCAAACCTGAGCGTACTCTAACCCGCCACATATGATAGCAGGCTTGGTCTATTCTTAGAATCCCGGAGAGCATTTCGGGAATCGAATTATTTCGCGAGTTATTTAGTTATATAGTAGAGGATGTTTTATATTATAATCCGGGAGACGCGATTGAGTAATGGAATATTTCTCCAATTATGTTGTGCCTCTCGTGTTCGCGAAACAGGCAAAGTTCTGTTGATGGCAGAGTCGCGCAAGGGGTCCGCCCATTCCGTTCACGCCCTATTCTTTGAAGTTTAGGTTTCTAGTACTTCCACATCATTTAACTTATCAAAGAGGATATATTTAGTCCTTTCCCATCCCTAGGGCGTTTCGGCACTTCCCTTCCTTTAATTCTATCATATGATGTATTGTTCTAATCAATTTATTTCAAATCGGACCTAAGAAAGCAATGTGTCTGTTTTAAACAACCTCGAAAATAAGCTGAACAAGTTATAATTTAACAACCATAAATTTCTTTCTGGCAACTGCGGGGCTCTGCGTACTGTTCTCAAGCCCGATCGTGTGTACTAATACCCGGGATCTTACATGCAGAAGCCAAAGTCAGGTCATTATGTGCGAGCTAGTGCAAGGCTATTGGATTATTTAGCCTGCACCCAAATCTCAAATTCACTACACGAAACATTCTACATTTGCTTCCCCCCCCCCGCCCCCCCCCCCCCCCAAAAAAAAATAAGGCGTTTTAATCTGCAGCTTTTTTTGTAGCCTAAAGACGGGGTCGCACTGCTAATATATCACACAAAATATATTCTGCAGACGTGTTCCAAAACGAGTCACGACGACATCCGTGGTTCCTATGCCACCAGGCACACAGGTGGCATACAAAGCGCGCATGTCGCGGTGACTGGTTTTGGAACATGTCTTTAGATTATTTTGTATTATCTGTAAGCAGTGGGACCAGCACACCAGTAATTATTACGAAACAAAAAGTTATAGAAGGTTTTTCCAAGGCACACTAATGCACTAAGGACAAAAACTTCCCAAAAAAAGATGAATGAGACTATACTCAAGCCGCCACTAGTCGCAGCGCTTTTCAAGCCGCCATTCTATTCTCCCGTGCAGTTAACCAGCCTCGAGACCTCGGTTGTAACCTTGGTTACCTTTCACGAGGCTGTGCGTGTGAGATGGACGATCGCAATGAGCCGTGGAAAATGCGTCCAATGTGCGAGAAAGAAACGGCAGTGGGGACATTGGGGAGTTTTAGTAGATCGTTTTCAATAGGCCCGCTACCGCTACGAGCGCGCGTTCAGAACATGCATCGAAGTGGCAGCGCGAGCTCCCGCTACGACTAGCGTGGCCTGAAAACACGATCTACTAAAACTCTCTATTAAGGCTTGACCACGTGTGCACCGAACATGCCCCGCTAGCGCACTGTAGTGTCTAAGCATAGTGTCATTTTAGATGCAACAATTCCGGAATAGTGTCACGAATAACGAGGCGACAAAACAAAGGAATAACTGAGAAAACTGAAACGTTGAATGGGGCGAACTTGTGCCCAAAAATAAAAGGAAAAAAGAAAGATAACAACAGAGCGTCGCGGGCGTCGAAAGCGGCGAAGCAGCAGGATCGAACGCTGAGGCGAGACTGACTCCGCTTGCCATGCGGAGTCCCTTATGTACCCTCGTGGGTTTCTGGATTAATCGGCGCAGAAAGTTCGACGCGTAGAACATTCGCACCTCGAACAAGCACCAGGATTCTCGAATTCGCCAGAACACTAAAATGCAGGGATAAACAAAAGACACGTCGCTAACAGGAATCGAACCTTGGCTTTTCGCGTGGGAGGCAGGTACGATAAGCGTTAGGCCACGCGCTGCCTACTCGGCCAGCTGCGCGCGCGGCAATAGAATGAACTAGGAAGAATGGCGCCAACAGCGTTCGATGAGCGTTAAAAAATTCAATTATAGGAAAAACGCCATGGGGACTACTGCTACTTTGATAACACGGCGCAGCGGATATACGAATGCCATCCTCAATTTCCACAAGACGACGTTGTTCCGCTCAATGTTCGCAACAGCAACCAATCGCATGGCACAAAAAGTTACGCAAGTAGGAGCACATACGATCATTACTGCGTGTTAGTGACATTTACTCGAGGTTAAAGGGCCCATGAAACGAATTTTGGGCTTGAATGAATCAATTTATATTGGGATTTTACTAATAGCACATCGTTCAGTGGGCTAAAAGAAAAAAGGTAGAAAGTCAAAAGCCTGACTTTCAGTACGAAAATTTGAAAAACACAGCGGACTATTTCGTAAATTCTTCCCTTCGTAAGCTCTCTGCCTTTTCACTGTGATACATCCGCGGACCCTGCAGCGCGTCACTGGGCCCCCGCAGCGCGTCACCGGGCCCAAACGAACGGCACACGACACCGGACCTCACTTATTCCCTTCATCCCTAAGCTGACATTGTGGTGGAAGCTACGCGCTTGCCGGACCAATCAGCCACCCCCTTTCATCACCTGACCTCATTCTCTGCGCGTGGGTATGCGCGAGAGAGCGTGATCACGTGGCAAAGGTGTGGCTGGCCTAAGGAGCACGTAGCTTTCATAGCACTGTCAGCTTCGGGGTGAACGGGGTGGGGAAAGCAACTTTTGTCTGAATTTTGAGCGACGGGCTAATCTTCTAGGGGGAGAATGGATGTGTCCGGATTACGCAAACGAGAGTCCGAGCAAGAGGGGACTCCCCTTTCCGTCTTCTTGAACTGTTCGGTATAATGCGCGATTTATGAGTTGAGGAGGAAAGCTAAACAGGAAAAAATTGGAAAAGCGTTTCATGACTCATTTAAAGGCCGGGCCGCAAACAGAGAGAAGGAACCCGACCCTCACTTCCCTTCTCGCCACTGTGTGAGCGGAGGAGATCACCTCTCGTTTCCTCCTCGCCATTTTCCGAATTTTTTTTTCTTCGTTTTAACCAACTGCCTGTACCCCTTTGTGCCAGTTTGGGGTACGTACAATAAAAATTTGAATGATTTGAAAGGATTATCCAAAGCTTCGGGTCAGCAGGGGCACTCCCGCGCCAGGAGCTAAACCAGCCGATGAGCTGTTTTGAGCCACATTGGCACCTGCTCTTCCCAACGAGTTCGATCAGCTGTTTTAGCTTCGGTTTGGAGAGCGATTCTTGATGTTGTGAAAATACCGATAACTCGTTCGGTTCAGAAAGGTAGTCAGTGAAGTATGCATTTTGTCAATTCCATCCATTTTTAAAGAGATGTCAAGGGCAGTTTACGGCGTCCCGAAAAACCTCCTAATTTGGACGCGCGTTGTCGCAATCTTTTCGGCCCCCGCGCTCCTCGCAGATCTCTGTGGTGTCACGGCGATGCGCGTTATTTATCGCTTTGGCTGCGCGGGGCTGTGCCGTGCGGAGATGGAGGCGATATGAAATCAGAACTACATTTTCACCCCAAAAATATGAGAGATCTTCTGGACGCCGTAAAATAGTATACGCGATTTACATCTTTTTTAAAAATGGTCGATATGGTGGTTTTTGATTAAGCACAATAACTTTCTAATCGAAACTTTGCCTTTATTATTATGAAGGTTAATGAAGTTGAGGTCGGATTTTCGTTGCATTCTTTCTTGACTTGTCGCAAGGTGGACCCCAGTCCAAAGCTTCGGGCCACCAGTTCAATCACGATCAAAGTTAAGCTCTGACGTGCATCTCAGTTCGCAATTCAAAGAGCGCTATGTCATTCCTAGCTTCAACACTGTACCCAGTTATGCCCCTGTTACATGGGCACCCTTAACCGCGGTTAACTCAGCTTTAACCGCTGTTACGCGGCACGACAGTTACCGCACTATACTCCCAGACAGCTATTTCAGAATGAATAAAGAGCTCGCGTGCACTGCTTTGATGGATGCATGATGCTCAGCGCACTTCGCTCATAGCTTGACTGTAGCAGGTTGTCCGCAGTATCAGCGCTAACATGTGGCTTAGCGTAACTGCAGTTAAGTGTGCCCGTGTAACAAGGGTCTTATACCCTTGTTACACGGGCACACTTAACTGCAGTTACGCTAAGCCACAGTTAGCGCACAATATTTGCCGACAACATTCTGCGGCTATGCAGTCAAAGCTATGGGCGAACGTGCGCTTGAGCATCTTGATCATCCATCCGAAGCAGTGCACGCGCGCTCTTCACTTCATATGGAATAGCTGTCCGAGAGTATAGTGCGGTATCTGTGGTGCCGCGTAACAGCAGTTAAGCTGAGTATAACCGCGGTTAAGTGCGCCCGTGTAACAGGGGTACACGGCCGACGAAACTGTAGTTACCCGTTAACCGCGGTTAGTCTAAACTGATCTTGGCAAGCTCAATTTGGCGCGATAACTGACAAATGGCGGCGCCCGGCTCATCAGCGTGTGTCGGTAGCAGCTGATAAAGCCCCTTCATGTTTCAAAAGTTGCGCAAGGTGCGTCGATGCACGAGGCACGTGCAACGTGCAGCCCTTGGGAAGATCATGGCGGCGCAGCGCAGCACTGAGCTGGATTTCAGACGCCATGAATTTCCCAGAATTGGCGCGCGGCACGTGCCTGATCGAGCATGTCTACAACAATGAATGGCGCCACTTTTCCCAGGATAGAGGGGCTTTAGCAGCTGATGACCCAGGGCGCCGCCTTTCAGCGCGTTCTTTCAGCGTGTTGCCGCTCTGCAACTAGTTAATCGATATCTGCAAGTATACTCTGCTGATGTATACGTCGCTGTTGAATAGATGCTTGATGGACGGTAAATATGGCCCAAAAATTACATTCGTTGTCCTCATCGTCCAGCACAAGATTGCTGGGAGTGCTCAGAGCCATTACAAACTCTACCTCAGAACCTGCAGATACACATCTTCACAACCCTCAGCTCGTTAGTGGACAAAATTGCGACGAAGAAACGCGAAGGTTCGACAAAAAGGGCAAGAGCAGGAACAGTCAGCTAGAAAAGCAGGCAGCCATAGTCAAGGAAGCGATGGATTATAATGACTACTGTGTCGGCTACGCAGTTTAACACAGTCGACTATACTTCCAGCGTTGAAATGCTGATCACAAGATTAACCTATAGAGCTAAAAAAACGTGTTCGAAAACTGTCCTAAACAACCAGATGTGTATATGATGTTTTTCTTTCAATTTCAGTCGCATAATTTATGAGTATATTCGCTGGCGCGACAACGGCATAATCGCCTGCTTCACGCTAGCTGAGAACAGAACTTGCGTGTAACAGCGGCGAACTGTAATTTCCGGTAACTGCAGTTGGGCCTCACAACTAGAGTTAGTCGTAACCGCAGTTAGTTGTGCCCACGTAACGAATATATAGTGGCTCCTTATTATACCTTGTGGCCCGTAGCTTTGACCTCTAGTCCGCTGTAGGGAGAGACGAAGTTATAGTCTCAGCCTGGCCGTATAACTCACCTGCACATACCGCAAGTGCGTAATTTTCACGTTTCTTTATTAGAGAAATATGTAGTCGTTTAAAAAAAAAACACCCAGTATATGAGACATATGGGATTTTTAATGTGAAAAATATAAATAATGGGGCATGCGTCTTGCGGGCTTCTTTCTTTTCGGCCTAGAAAGAAATTCCGGGACATTTGAAATTGAGTCCATAATGGGGCGGTAGTGTCGTCACGGTGAATTATGTCATGTTTCACGGGCTATATTGCTGGCCAGAAACAAAAAAGCACGCCAGCCGTATCACGTTGCAAACACCTCATTCGGGTGTTGGGGGCAACGTATTGGGTCATTATGATTGTTTGTTTCATAGATTAATTAGGAATTATTTATAACGATCTGTCGGCCTCACAATACGCATTCTTGGTGCCACCTCTATGATGAGAGATTTGTCCGTGTAATTTTGAGCGGAGTACTTCAGCTCGGCAACTTTGCTCAAAATTCGCTACTCGAGACGCGTCACCATGTTAAAACAGGGATATAAGAATAAGCCTATTAAAGTTTTATGGGCATTCATAGAGCCGCATTACGACAAGCAAAAACCATCAATGGGTTTACAAGCAGCAGTTCTGTAAAACCTGGGTTCGGTGGCGCATGCGACTGTTCGAAGGTGGTGCCATACAACGAATCTGGGAGAACCGTACTCTTTGTTTTATTTCGAGTTACATAGCAAAATCTACACCTGCATTGACGAATCAAGTTTCCGTATTCCCACTTGTCACCCATCTAGGGAATCCCTGCTGGATTCGGGTACAGATGTCGCACGTATTCAAGGACACATTTCGCCATGATTTCCTGCTTGGTGATGACGTTGAGCTGGCCGCTGTTTCGCATCTATTAGGTAGGCCTGGCGACGCCAGATGCCTAAATTTCCAAGCAGCCTCAAAACTTGCGTTAGTACACGTTACGGACTCCTGGATTTTTTCGTGATGGTCGCTGTTCTTCGCCCACTCTGACGCAGCCTCGGACAATTATGCAAGGGCTGGAGAGGCAGTCTGGGCATTCCATTTTCCAAACTGCGGACAAACAGGAACAGAAGAGAATAAAAATATCGTAATATCTTCTGTCTTTTGATAAACGGCATGATTTGCTAATATTGCTATTTGCACTATTTTACGTAACGAAAACCTTGATTTTGCCACTCAGTCTCCGTCTCTCTCGCTCTCTTTGCTGATACGCAACGTATATGTCAGCTGTCCAGTTTATAGTTACATCTGTTCACAAACTAAATACAAGTATGGAGACGAACCAATTTTTGGAAGGGCTGAAGATACATGAAAGATACCTTTAACCGATTCACTTTTTATGGAAGTTTGTTTCTTACTGTTCTTAGTTGTTCCAACCAGGTGGCGGTTGCTCTAGAAATAAATTGTAGTACGAACATATATATGATGCGCAAGAAATGGTAAGGCCGTGTTCCTCTTTATACATCACTATATTGTCCAAAAATGCAACTCATTTTACATGCTTCCCTATCTTACTGCAATAATTCCGACTTGTATTTACTCATGATTATTACTTTGAAGAAGAAAACAATTGTTTATACAATCAATCATCAGTGTGCCGTTGTTAAAACGACCAAATCGCAGCTTTGTGTGTAGAGCTTGAAGTAAAAAAAAATACCCACCGTTTTTGCCTTCGGCTGTGATGTTCAAGTTCCGTTTACTCGATATCAATATGGAGTGTTGTAACATATGTGGCTCTGTGCGTTGAAAGCCGAGCGTGTTTTAAAACTAAAAACAAACGAATCCATAAAAAAAAAACGAGCCAGTTTGTAGCTCGCTCCCCTAAATAATCCCTGTCATTCGGTATTGAGGCGGATAACTTAGAAGGGTTACAAAGGGATTGTCCTGGGAGGAGGCCAAGGTTTTTGTTGCAAGCTGACGCATCCTTGAGGATCCCAGCCCTTCTCGCTCACCAAGGTCACAGTGGACGCAAAGTCGAAGTGTCTCATTGTCCAGTGTGGCCGACAACCGACGACACCTGTTTTAACGCCAGCCTGGGTTTCGAAGGCACCTTAGGTTGGGTCCTTCAACAATCTATTGAATCAGAGTTTCTTTTTTTTTTTTATGTGTGTCAATCTTTTTAAATGCAAATCAGTTCTGAGCGAACCCTCTCACTTTGCACGTCGGTCGCTGGATTTCTGGCTCTGGGTCGCCGTGGGTTCTTTATGTGCGAATCCGCGAGACGCCAAACAGTGTCTTTCGCTCATTCGAACAGCAGCACGAGCTCTTGAAACGAGAAAATATAAAGACGGGGGACGTCAATCAACGAGCACCACATGGAACTCCCAGGGAACACGAGCGTTCTCTGCTCTTTCATAGTTCTTCGCTACTCGTTTCAGCGGGTCCAGCGTGCTAGCCTCGGCTCAGCGTGCCAAGAGGCTGTGCAATCAGACTTCACCTGCCTTTCGCCGTATAACGAGAGACTCGCAGCTCTCGCAACAAGCGTTAACGTGTCATAGCAGCGTTATGCACCTTGATTCTGCCTTCCGCATGCGAGATCGACTTCAGTCGGTACCTAACAAGAGAGTAGCTCGCCGTATCGTAGGTCATAGCTCTCAGAGACTGGTATCGAGAGCTGATCTCGTCGACGACATGGCTGCCGCCCTCGCTTCGATTACGAAATTTCGATTCCACTGTCGTAGCAGCGCTGAGCGGGTTTAAATCACGACTGTAAGTAAACATGTCCTGGTCCTTTAGCTGCGGCATGTATATTTTAGATTGTTAAGGTTCGTGATCAAAGGAAAATTAAACAAAAAATGCAAGCAATGGGTGTGCATCCTCGTTTTCAGCTTTATAGCCTCAAAACCTTCAGTCCTAAACTAGCTCGCGTCTGTGGCCGTATGGATAAGACGTTTGCTGCTTTGGCTCGTGACCGGCGAAGTGACGAAGTCATTCGTTCGAATCCCCGGCTCAACCTGACTACGTCGCACGTGTGAGTGATTGCGTGAATTTGAGTCACATGATCACGTATTTTACGTGATCACGGAACGTCAGTCAGACCAAACGTTAAGCAGGCCTGATCTTACGTGATGACGCGTCCCGCGAGAAATACGATTATGCGTTTTTGTGCTACGTGATCACGTAATCTTACGCCGTAATGTAAGATAAGGCCTAACGTTAGGGTCTAATCTAACGTGATGGCATGTCCCGCGATCACGCGCGATTAGGCGACTTTGTCACGTGATCACGTAAGATTAGTTCTAACGTTAGGACTAATCTTAGTTGATTATGTGACGCAAAAGTCACGTAGTTGCGGACACCTTAATTCGGGAGTTTCGGGTCAGTTCCACAGGGAAATGTTTACTCAGCACACTACGCCGTAATTTGCGTCGCATCTACAATCCCCCCTCCCCTCTCCCACAGCCATCTCGACTATCTAACGGCGGTGGACCCCTTTTGTTGCTGCATCTTAGGGTGGGGTAGGCGGGGTAAACTCATATCCGGGGAACACGGGAGGGGGGGGGGGGGGAATTTGTATATTTGTATTTTCGAGGTACCTCGCCTCAGCAGCCGACTTTTTCCTCCATAGCGTCCCGCTTGTTTGTTTCCAACTGAAGTGGAAGTCTTTCTACAGGGCTTTTTGGCTTTCTCAACATTCGAACGTCGAAGTAAACACATCGCATGAACGTCGCACTGTTTATTTGCAACCTATATAATGTGGCTCTGCTGTTGCGACCCAATCAATTTCATTATCAATCATTATTTGTTATAATTTCATGTTGCCATGGTAACACATAAGCGCGTCGATTCAAAGGGAGAAATAGATCATCGTATTTATTTTCCAGAAATACTGGCTCCTGTGACGCTCGAGCGCGTAAGGGCAAAGCACCCGAGGGAGCGCGTAATACTTTATAACTGTCGTTGACGATCAAATATTTGAGGGAAGTGCATGATATATTTATACCATATTGCTGCGTCTCTGAGCAGCTTTTGGTGGTTTTTGGATATCATGGATATCACTCATCGTGAGCCAGGAATGGCTGATCTTTCCGTATTTCGTACAACACAATGATGTGTGTCAATAGCACAAAAATAAATAAATAAAAGCGCTGGACTATCACTCAGCTGAATCAAGCGCTAATATAAACGGCCTCATTTTCGCTAATTCCGCGATATGCAAAAAAATTTGGAAAGATTGATCACAGGAATGAATCAACCCGCGTAAGGGGTGCTTAGCATACCACCCACCACAAAATTGTGTTCCTCCGAAATACGTCTTGCTAAAAACGGCTTTTTAGAAAGTTAGAAATATAAAGCCCACCAAGACAACGTTGGTTATAGTCCATGGTGACATGTCCTCAGGAAAAACCTATGATCGATTAACCTTCCGATTAATCGATTAAAAGCTTTAATCGCGATCAAATTTTTTAACCGGTTAATCGTTTTTTTTACGGTACTCAAAAAGAATTCAAATGGACGCACGCATGGCACTATCCTGGACGACCTGCCCGAACTAGGGGTGACTCATGCCCCCCTGCCCCCCACCCCCCTTAAGGAAAACGCCGCGTGGCGTGTATCCGGTCGTTCTGTCCTGAGCAGTTTTCCGTTCCCAGCCAAGTTCTATGAGCAAGGTTCAATTCTCGCGCTCGCGAAACGTCACGTGTTCGAAGATATACATTACAGTTCTGGTAAAGCCAGACGAACAACCGGACCCGCAATTGATCCCTGCGCGACCGCGAAACTTGTCGTGTTGAGGATCTATTACACATCCTTCCCAGGCGATGCAAACAAGCGGAAAAACAAGCTGGGAAGCCAACAACGCCTTGGCTACTTGTTCCAGTATTCGGCCCGTAAAAACAGACGAGTTCACGAGTATGAAAGGCAATCTCGCTGAAAAGTTTTAAAGTAAACTCCAGCGGCGAAGTTTTTAACTCGAAGGAAGTCCACCGCATCATCTGCAAAAGCCGTTTCTGTACATTGCAAGCGTAAGTTCTCTTCAGTATCACCTACGAGCGAAGCACCCATGTACGCCGCTGCAGCAAGGACCATCCGCCAAAACGCAGACAACAATCAACGCCTTCTCATCTCAATGCTCTGAAAAAAGAAGAAAGCATCGCCCAAGCCCTGACTTGTCTTCCTGACGGAGATTGTGGACAAACTTCTTTGTCTTCGGAACTGGAGCAAAAATATGTGAGTCTTTGAATCGTTGAAATATATGTATCCTCAATCCTAAATGTCCTTTGCGCGGTGTAACAGAGAATAAAATAAGTCTTCAAAGGCAAGACGAGTTGTTGCATTCTTCTTAATATATTATTTATAAAAATCAACCCAATCAAATAATCGATTAAAGGGTGGCGATTAATCGGGTTAAAATTTTTAATCGACGCCCAGCCCTAGTTTTTTCATATTTGCACGTAGAGAGCAGCAGCTTTTTTTCCTTTCACGTTGTGTCGTTTGCTTCACTCACTTTTTCTTCTTGAATTGCCATGGTCCGTTGACATTCGCCGATGGTTGAGTGTCTGTCAACCTATTTAGCCCGACTTATTGAAACGTCGCGCTACTAACTGCGTATGGCTTGTTTGGTGAAGATTTGTATTTCTCAAAACCTAACCAGACAGAGTTCCGTCAAACGTGTTTATGTTTAAAACATGCATCTTTATATATTCATTTTTGCAGTAAGGCGTCGTGTATGGGATTATTTAGAAGAATTCTCATTATTTTCTCACTTTGTGCGCATTTCGTGTATTTGCCTCCGGATCTATAAACCTTTCCAAGAAACACTCGACCCGAGGGGCAACGAACCGTTTTTGAGCCCAGTCACTGGGTTTGAGGATATACTCTCACCGGCGTCCCTGCTGACCCTAACGAGTGGACTCTGATTTCGATAGGCGCAGCCTATTGAAATCACAGTCCACTCGGTTAGGGTTAGCAAAAAAAAAAATCTTTACACTATTTCTGTTGGGTACGCGCGCGACTGAACGAATGCGACTAAAATGTTAGTTGTCATTTTTTTTCTAAAATAAGTTTTGACAGCGCCGCTCGATTAGTGGCGTGTCAAATGACAAAGCACTAAGCTGTCGAAAATAAATTACAACAGATGATAGCCGAAAGGCATGCATTTTTCACGCTCACAAATAACGTGTTTACCGATGGACACGATACGGACATACAATTTAGAAAGTTTTAACATTCAAAAATATATAGTACGTACCACACGATGCAGCGTTATCTAAAAAGATTTAATTTGAGAAAGATCTCAAATAACACAGTCACATCTTGACGATCACGCGGGATCCAAGCTGACTTTGTTTAGGGACACGTTTTGGGGAGAGCTTCCTTATTCACACCAGCACCAAGGCAAAGGAACGAACGCGACTGACCCGTTTCCCACCCCAACACGGACAACTATTTTTGGAGATGACTGAGGACTCTGCGCGGATTATCTCTGGGATGGGGGAGAACAATTCAGGAAAATCGCGTCGTGGGCCGTTCGACGTCCTTCCTCTCCTTCGTTTCCCGTGAATGTTGAGCAGAAAAGCTTGAATGGCAGGCACTCAAGCACTTACCAGCCCTATTTCTCACAGTGGAAGATAACACAGAAAGGGTATGCACGCACGCATAAAAAAATTAAGTGGAAACTTTCAAGAGGCTCCAGAAAACATCGAATGCATGACGGCAAAACACGGGTGGAGAAGAGCGCTGAACGGGTTTTCACAGTCCAAGAGAGTGGCAGAAAATTTTTAGCTGATAGAGGGCGTGAGAGTCGCACCAGCCGCATCAGCATCAGCAACATGGCGGCGGCCTAGGAGCCTTTTTTGGAAAGACGTATAACATGAGAAAAAGTCATTTTTGACTATACCCCGCAACGCGGTCTTTCACACTTCCAAACAGAGAGAGAGAGAGAAACAAAAATAATTGGCTTAATCCTCTTATACCTCGTGTGGTACAGGTTAGAGAGAACTTTATTTTTCATTTTTTGTTTTGACTCTCCACTTAGAATTCTGCCAAACAGAGAACAATAAAGCACGTTTCCGCAGACTCAACAGATGGCGTATTTTCGAGTATCGTCCTCCCGTGTCGGTCTCAAGCGATTATGTGAACTTATAGAGTCAAATTTATTGATGACAATAAACATATTTTATTTCTGCCTGAAAACTTCAAAAGATAAATAAAAGGCCGATCACCTTCAAGATTTACATCATAAGTAAATACACACTCAAATCATCCGAAATATGCTCTGCAAATCTTGTCAGGTTTTTTTATCCTCAATAGGCACGTCTATAAGTTATTTGGGAGAATCTTAAACATTTCTTTTGAAGCTAATATAAATAAAATATGTTTTCCTGACGCATATTGAACTTCTAAAACGTATAGAAGTCTGTTGTCTCTTCTATGTGATGAGCAACAATTTTACGCGTGTGTGTGCTGGACGAAAACAAAGTACACAGGGGCGCGTGGTGGAAGTATGACGATTGCGCACGCACACTGCCAGAAAGGGACAAATTAAGTAGCTGCAATGTCGAGTGGAGTATACTACTCTGTTCTATTTAACAACAACAAAAAATTAACAAGGGTGATGCTTATTTGCAAATTGAGTTGACCAGCATCCTGTCCAGAACAAACCTCAAACGCCAAGGTATGTTGGAAATGTTCACTTTGGTACGTGATATTTTATGCCGGATCCGATCCGAGTACGAAGGCCACTCTTTTCCGGATGATTATTCGCCTACTTGACGGTGCTGAGGGTAAACAATATTGGTCAGAAAAGCAAGCGTTGTGATTGCCGCTCAGTGTTTTTATAAAAGTTAGACTGAAAGGGCTTGTCTTAAAACTTTCATGACATTGTGAAAATATTATTTTTGTAGCTCGGCTGCGTCGTCATCATATATAATCTAAAACTTATTTTGTAAACTAGATTTCAGGATATATATGGCGAGGACGGGCCCATTCCATGATTTTTTGTAATGTAATTAATTTATAAGTTCAAAAACACAACAGGATTCGACTTTCATAACTGCGACGCCAAGTTGTACCAATCCAGGGTATTTTAGGCGATCTACCAGGCTGATAACCTTTTGATTCAGGTGAAATATATGCGATTGAGGTAAAAAAAAGCAGATGTTGTATCGTTTATGTTAATCTAGCTTTTTTTTTACTGTTTCCTCGAATTTACATTACGCAATTTATGTTTGGTACCTGCAAATAAAAGTGGATTCTACGAATGATAACAAGCTATATTGTACTCTTTTCGCTGTTGAAATAGTGCCTATTGCCAAAAGAACGCGGAAAATATATTCTCAATTGAGTTGTTTAAACCGATTCACATCGGTTCGAACCGTTATTCTTGGCTCCCCGGAACTGAAGTGGAACCTAACCGAAAGCCGTAACCCGATCCGGAACCGAAGCGATAAAAGATTCGGTCCGACACTCTAGTAGTAATCCCGTAACCGCAGGAACGGCTTCTTTTTGGTACTTTTGAAAATTTGTTGGCAATCCATATTCTTCCATTGTCCAACAAAGATGCGTCGTTGAGGCCTTTCTTTGCAATATATTTTTTTTTAGATGGCCTATAATGAGATGGTCGAGACTCACCTCGCCGCGCATTTCTTCAGAAAAAAAAAAACACTCATGTGAACAAAAAGCTGGGACACGTAATTATTTTCGTAATTTTGCACGAAAAAAATAAAGGTGTGCAATATTTACGCGGTTAGGCGCAATTTACGTGGTAATCACGACCCGTTCTAATCCCCGCCAACAGATCAATGGCCCCGCCCATTACTGCTGGACTGACTTGGCTGCTTGACCGAACATGCTCGGAAGCCTGTTGTCTCCATAATCCCGATATCCGGTGAGTCTAGTCTAAAAGTCTGACACCGTCTGCTAGTCGTGCGTGCAGACGCGCGGCAGCCTCCGGCGTCGTCTGCCATTCCACACCAGCGTCTATCGTCGTCTGCCACGACGCGTACATGAAAGCTGCGCGTCGGCGTCCGTTTTTACCTTCGTCCGTCTGCTATTTTGCCTTCATCCAAAAACCTTTGCAACACTCGCAAGACGCGAGCATGAAAGCGGCGTCTTAGCGTTCCATCATGTACGAGCCGTGGTCCAATATTAGCGTCTGTCAGCGTCTGTCCAAGTGCAATAAAAAGCGACCCAGAGCACAAAAAAAAAGTCAACAAAATAAGTATGTGTTTTTCCAGCTTTTCTGTTTTGGTTAATTTTTTCGTGTGGCATCCGCCAGCAAGGTCGGTGAGCGTCATGCCGCGCAACTATCACGCGACCTAAAATATTCGCATTGGCAGGCCACGTGCACTGCAATACGAAGAGCTACTTTCCTCTCGAAGCAAACTGACGGGAACAAACCTGGGCAAACTTGATGCGAGCCGAACGCCCGATTGCCTCCCGCCAAATCGCTTTCAAAATCTTACCCGTGCAGGTAACCTCTCGGTATTGAAAGTATGGTTGCAATCCCAACGGTTGCGCAATTCACAAAGTTGCGGGGTCGCTTTTACGGGAACCAATATCTTTATTCAGCGCCAACAGGCGCAAAGGAACAAATCAAGCCAGATTAACCAACATAGAGTGGGAAGCTAGGCTTTAGCCAGTCCCGCTACCGCCCGCTACGAACCCCAGCACCCGCACAGCGCCAACAGCACTTCCGAAGGTGCGTAATTGCTACAGTTGTTTGCTGCAAACTACATCGGTTAAGGAGATATTGCTCTAAACACCTCGGTGAAAGCAGAACGATTTGCACGGATTAAAATGCATAATCTGGACGAGCTGCTCTCGTTGATCACTCCGCACACACCGGCAGCCATCTTTTTTATCGTTTGAAACCGAAGGGAAAGGCAATATCGGGATATTTCTAACACAATAATGACTCTATCTAGATTATTTGTTTCACAAACACAAAATATTATCGATTAAACAACTATTACGGCACAAAGAGACAATTTTACAACCAACGTTTCACAGGTCAATCATCTCTCCAACCAATGAGAGCCGAGAAAAGGTGTTTAGGTCTGTAAACACCAGGTGGGGCCTAGAGCAGACCTAACTCCCTCCCCCTCCTCTCTAAATTGCGACTAACACCGTAAATATTGCCCCAAAGTTTTTTTCTTTCTATAAAACAAACTAAACCAATTAAAAAAAACTTTTTTTTCACTTCAGTGTTTTTTAGCTTGTCGGTTATTATAATTTATTAAAGGACACAAGCACATTAAAGTTAGGTTGGAAGTGCTTAGGCTTCTGGGGTAAACACTGTTTACTGAAGCGTGTTCGCTCATTGCAATCCTGCCCTGATATCTACCGCAATCGCAGGTGTTGTCCCAGACAATAATTTCCGGAATTCAGTCGTGGTTTAATATTTTCCAGTAGAACGAAATAAGTGCACTTGATTTCTCATGTGGACACACCGCTGTTTATCGGTTGCTTGCAAACATCTGGTGCATACGCATAAAGTGCCCGTGCATCCCGTTTAATGCGCAGGTGGGCCCATAGATGTGTAAAAGCTGAGCTGCACCGTATACCACCGCTGTCCTTTTTTTGGATGGTTCATTCCTGCTTCACAGCCAATGAAAGAGGGGCACGTAGAAGATTCGCTCGTCTAATGTGCACATGCGTACGAACGGCCGGGTCTCCATTTGTATAAAGTCCATCAGCGTTATACTTGCAACGCTTCACACAACCACTCATCTCCGCCGTTTTCCAACGTTCATCAAGATGGCCGCCGCCACACCCATCGCAGAAAACACGCCCGTAAACAGCGAGACGACGTACTCAACCATCGATCCAGAGATTTACGTTGTCAACAATAACCCCCAGCGAGCATTGAACCTCCGAATACTAGACCTACTACAAGCCTCGTTTATGGATGACACCAAGGAGCAACAGTTTCTGAACGTGGGTTGCGGCACCGGAGATTTTACTTGAGACCATCTTCTTCCACGCTGCACGCCACTTGAAAGAATGGGTTGCCGTCGATGTCTCCGAGGACATGGTGGAGCATGCAAAGAAGAACTTCGCCCATCCCAAGATCTGTTACGATGTCCTGGACATATCGGGGAACGGCGTGGCTGACTTCGTGAAGAGATACGGTCAGTTCGATCGCGTCTACTCGTTCCATTGCCTACAAAGGATGAACGATCAAGAAGCGGCACTCAAGAACATCGCCGGATTACTCAAACCCGGTGGAGGATGTCTGCTTTTTTCGGAGCTTCAACAAGCGTTATGCGTCTGAATAAGACACTGGCGAAAATGAATCATTGGAAAAAATATCGAAAGGTCAGATGGCATTCGCCCTTATAAAAACACTCGCTGTTATTTTTTTTTTTTTTCGCCTTTGTTATGAAACACTCGTTGTCGGATGAAAGAAAACTGTGCACACTCGCTTCCAAACTCTGTGTTCATAGAACTACGTTGCTTAATATACATAAACCACACACGCACGCACCCCCATAAACGGGCACTAAAAGCGCGCTATATATTGTTTTAAACCGCTACTACAAAAACTCAGTGTGCAGACTTGACGTTTGTACATAATTGCGCGCAAGCCCAAATTGACATGCAAGGTTGTGGGATTAGACCATCTGATGTTTTGAGCACACTCCCCTTGACAGCCGTTTTATAACGGCCGGGGAAAGTGAACTGATGAGCAGGGGATATCACCGTGCACGATCATATGCAAGTACAATACCAATACATCGAATAATCGATTCATATCACTGTCGTTCTATTTCGCGTTCGCAGCGGTGCCGGCAACTGAGCCGGCAAACTCGTTCTGCCAATAATTTAGTCCCGTGAGCAGTCTCAACTGGGGATCCAGTCGACACAATTTGCAGGGGCGGGACTCGTTTCGCTGTTAGCACATCCTGCAGATTATCTCAGTGGTCCACCTTTCGACAGAGGGTCATCATTTGACAACGTTAACATTCATAGCTGCATAGATTTTATTTCCGGTTTTTAACATCTTACAATCTGCGCCCACAAAAGCCAATAAGGCTTGCATACGTGGGGCACGGCAGGTACATACTTAGGTAAACACACACTCATGTTTAAATGAAATGTGTGCATCTCGCATTCCCAATAGCTTAATTGTAATAGTATACGTCTTGAACTCGTCTTTTGGAATTTAAACCAAAATCAAACATAAAATTCTATAATATTTAGGTTTGTTTCACCATTTATTTGCAAACTGAGATGGAACAACCTGTAATCAATCGCAATAAAATAAAATCGATAGGGCGTTTTCAGATAAGATTGAAGAACCATGTCCGGTAACCATTTTTAATTTTGATGAAAAAACATTTCGCTGGCACCATGCCAATAAAATAAAACCAATCCTTGTTTAACAAAAAAAATTGTCTTTGCGGAAAACATTTGTAAGCACCCTCTCAGTTACGTGCGCGTTTTGCGAATCGCGCAATGTTGGCATCTCGGGAGGCTTCCCCCCCCCCCCCCAAAAAACAAAAAAAACTGTGTTGGTTACGTGTCTAGAAATATTTGAAAGTTGATCAATTCTAAAACCCCCTTTAAGCTCAAACTAAAAATATTCAAAACGAATTTAATTTAAAAGTCGTTAAATCAACTTGCAATATCAGCTCAATGCGGACCCTTTCACGAGCGCTGGTTAGCCGATATTTAAAACTTGTTCTGGAGGCGTTCAAAAATATCATGAAAGAAAGCATTATTTTCACGGATACCTTTGTCATGCCTGGATTGATCATCAACAATTCTTGGTGCAGATTCTAACGTTACTTTACTATTAGCTGTTGAACTAGTGTTTGTAAAACAAGTAGCGTTTATATAGATGTATTTATTTAAATTTATATAGGACGACGTGCATTGAACAACCTGCCGAAAGTCAGCTTGGCTCCCTGGCCTACTGGCCTGAACCGCCGCCGAATCTCCACGACTCGTGCGGCGGATCAGAAGGGCACGTCGTCCTCAGCACCATCAAACCGTCAGGGCTTTCGCAACCCGAACGCACCAACGCACGGTGAAGCCTCCGGACACCACACTTTGCCAAGACTCTTCTCACAGCTGGTAGAAGAGTTGTAGCAAACCCTAATCTTCGAGCAACGGTGCTTGCGATGTTGAAAATACCGCGTCGTCCTCTCCTTCTATATATCATCCCATTATCATCATCACTAGACGTGGCTCCGCGGGCCTTCATGGTACGGGCTGTCGCCTTCCCGCGGTACCACGGCTCTCCTGAGCCAATAAAGATTACGATTATGATTACGATTATATGAAGTATTGTCCTGTGAAATTCAGAGCAATAGTCAATCAAGGTCATGCAAAGATAACGAAATATTGTTTCTGAATAGTTTAACTTGTTTGTTCATTGTTTTATTAAAAAAAGTCAAACGTCTTCCTACAGTCTATTTTGTACACTTTGAGCACCCTCCTGTACTAATTCTTTTTCGACCCCTTTCTTGCCCTTGTTTGAAATCGGCAACGTCCTATCTTTCTCTACTCCCGTTGGGGCAATTCTGTATATTTAGCGCTCTGTAAAATAAGAAAAATAAAAAAAATATTGCCAAGCATTTCTGAAGGGCCTGATAGGACAGATTATGAGCCTTGATCTGTAAAAAGTAGAAGAAACTTCATTTTAAGCTGATTTTAAACTTTTTGCGGGTAGAGTGCCCGTAAACAGTTATTCCACATTGTAACACCGATTTTCCTAAGGAATTATATATCATTCTATGTACAGAACGGGGAACTATATCTTGAATATGAAACATATCTGTCGACAGTATTCTACATTTCTTGCATACCTGTCTTACATAAATTTTCCATTTCAGATAACGATCAATTTACATTCCAAGGTATTTTACATTGTCGATGTATTCTAGTGCCGGGCAAAAACAGTTATTCTGTGCTGCAGGGGTGTCAAACCTAAGGTTGAAAGGCTCATGTGTCTCTTTTTGTGTCATTGGACGGTTTTCCTGAGCTCAAATCTTTTAACGAGATCGACTGTAAACAAAATTTGTTTCGACGCTGAGTTCGGTGCAATTAGCTAAAACTGAAATATGAAAGAAAATTTAGTTCTTACTCTAAATGTTGATTCACAAAAACTCAAAGAATATTGATGTGAGTCACATGTTCAAAGTCTACGGGATCAGAGAATGATATTGCATTAAAACGTTAGTTGCCTGAATATTTTAGTCCCCGAGATGTTTCGTAAACCGCATTGATCTTTTTATGGCTTCATTCTCTGCCGTTAAACAAATCAGTGAAAGCCTTTTGCAGCTCAACGGAAAACGCCTAGGATCACCTCAAACTCGCAGTTTCTTTTTCTTAATTTTTTTTTTAAATTAAAGAATTTGTTATAAACTATTTAATTCAAGAAATACCGTCCTAGGAATACTGCCGTTGTTAAATCTCTACATCATCGAAGCCTAACAACAGATTGGCCACTCTTTTTAATGTATCTAGCTAAGACATAACCAGTGGCGAGGCTCTCGTGCCTAAAGTCTTCGTTTTATACAGTCAGTAGTTCCTAACGATCAATATCATCCTTTGTAACCTCCTCCCCGCCCTCTGAACCATTGCTATCACTTGCACGCAGGTGTTCGAGAATACCATTCCCCCGAGCGTAGATTTGGTGAGCCGAGATGCCCTTCTGTCCTACATGTTGAACCTTCTGAAGAACGCCGGTCTAGTTCCATCCACATGCGAGTTGCTGCAAAATATGCTCACGCACTCCAGCCTCGAGGAAGTGACCGGTAAGCGGGGATATATTACTCTTTCCTAACTGCTCGTCTCTGACGTTGGATGGCTTAATACGGGGCTAGATGTATTAAAGCGTCACTGCAAAGAAAAAAAGTTTTTTTAACAGCCTAATTGGAACAAGCATGTCACAAAACAAATGTTCCGCGAAAAAAATTTTTTTAGCAATACTTACATTACAGGACGTAATTTAGTCGGAGCCAGAACATCTCCACAATTGAAACTCCCGCTCTTTCGACCCCCGCGGAGGAGAACTACGCCCCGCCCCTCACTCTTGGATTTGCTCTTTTGGGTTGACTTGGCTGCTGAGTGGAACGACGCAGCGTCTCGACTTCCGGTAAGGTCTGGCAACAACGCACGTTAAACATGGCGCCGGTATTATTTTGGTTTGACGGGACACTAGAAGCTGCGCGGTTTGCGAGCACATAGCGAAGACGTGACCGGAGAAGTGACCCTGTGATGTTCCCGGAAGACGGAAAGTATCATTCGTAATCGTCGTGTGTGCTTCGGAAGCGAAGGTAGTCACAGGGTCCACGAGCGCGCAACCACAAGCCAAGGTTCACGACAGCGCTGCGTTGACTTCGGCGATCTCGTTCTGTTTGGTGCAACACGGCGATGCGACAAAGAACTGAAACGTTCGTGGTGTGTGTGGTGCGGTGCTTGGAAGTAGACACCCACACTAACACAAAGGGCAAATTGGTTGTTTGGTTGAGGTTCAACGGGTTTAGTCCCGTCGTCGTCGGCTGATCCAGTCAAACTGGTCCGGGAGGACGCAGCGAGCGTTTTTAAAAGTAAATCTTCCTTCGCTCCGTTTCAAAATGTGGAAGATTCCCGACGCATACTGTGAGTAAAAAGCTGCGGGCGTTGTCAACACAATTACGTCGTTTTAATTGAACAATTGACTCCGAATTGTTGTTCTAAATCTGCCGTTTTATGCTTCGTGTTGTTGGACTGCGTTTGCACAGCGACGTATTGCGCTCATCGTGAGGTGTGAATAAATTTCGGCAAGATTTCCTACCGGCCCGCAGATGCATGAACTGAGACCATTTTTCACGCAGTGAACATAGTCCTTTTTTATTTTGGGAAGGGACGTTGTGCATTTATTACGGCACAATCACTTGAAAGTTCAGAAATTGGGGAGGGCGAGCAAGCTTTCCGAACTTTGTCTCTTTGCTATCTGACACTGCCCGTAGTTTCAAGTTGCAGTTTCAGTAGACATACCTACTAGCAGCCAGCAGGTACAAACTGCCCTAAAGCAGGTAAAAAACTGGGAAGTCGGGACGGTGCGGACTCCGTGTTTCGCGCTTTTCGCAAGGTGACTGAGGAAGTGCTTTTGCAAGGTACGCGAAATATGCAACCGATTTTGTTATGCCCGACGTTTGCGACTCTCCAGCAAAACGAATAAGATAATCTACTAAGCCGCAATATCACAAGCCAAGATTTACGATAACAGTACACATTCATTCAAGCAACTTTACGTAAGATGGTTCGGAAGCCGACAAAGAAAAAATGTCGGCTAACGCAGAATTCGGACGCCCGAAGGCTTCTACGGACAGTTATTACGTAATAACCTGGCTGTGCCAGGTTTTCTACGTAACAGCTGTGTCTAGTCGCGGACGTTCGGTGCACCCGGTGTGAATCTCGAAGGCCTCCGGAGCGATATGACGAGAACGTAACTGGACACGTTTGTCGCTACGCGAACGCCCTGATTGCCTCCTGCCAAATAGCATTCCTTTCGGGGCGACATGGCTGCTGGAAGGCTCGCTGTCGGGATCACTCATCTGACATCTCTAAAAAGTCGGCATTTGCACGCGCCCAAAAAAAAAAAAAAAACACGCTAAGCAAGCAAAGAGGAAAACGAAAGAACCGCGCTATGAAAGCCAAAATCTCGCGTCGCTTCCTATCACTAACAACTGCGACAGCTGCTAAACACACACTACTTCACTTCAAGAAGTCTCACTCAAGCACCTGGGTCAGCACGAAACACTGATCACTTCGGCGAAACGACTAGTCGAGGTAGGCGAGACAGGCGGGAGCTGAGACTTCGGCGGCCATGAAAGAATGGCGAAGCTTTTGTTTGTTGTGGTATGAATCCAAACGGAAGTGCCCGTCTTGTAAACCTTTTGTAAAGAATAATAACTCTCATCACATGGGTTTTCTTTAAACGTAAAAATATGCCGCTCAAAAGGAAATTACAACAATAATAATAATAATAATAATAATATAATAATACTCTTTATTGGCTCAGGAGAGCCGTGGCACCGCGGAAAGGCGACAGCCCGTACCAAGGAGGCCCGCGGTGCCACGTCTAGTGATGATGATTATGAGATGATATGTACAAGGGGAGGACGACGACGAATAGATGACAGAGAGGTGCTGATGATGTGAAATAAAGCCCGCGGGTGAGGGTGCGGGCCGATGTTGAGGGCCGATGTTGCGGGCGATGTGGGCCCAGTGCTTGCCAGTGGGCTGCTTGCTGGGCCGGTCCCCCGTCCAGCTGGCAGAAATGTCCTGGCAAGCGCTCCAGGGTGGCGTCCACAGGCCCCACCATGTGATGGGGCTGGGAAAGCCTGGCGGCCCGGAGGTGACGAAGACGCCATGCATGATGAGGACGACCCGCTCCTCCGAACCGCCGCGCGAGTCCTGGAGGCCCGGTGACGGCCCAGGCGAGCAGGCCAAAGAGCCAAGGCGACCCTCGGCGGGCCGTCCGATGTACGTTCGTGATGGCAAAGTCCTGGCTCCTGACGGTGCGCTTGCTTGCTTCGGTGTAGGCAGCGGCTTTAGAGGGGAGGCCCAGTCGAGGTAGACAGCTGCCACCCCCGATGCATTCATGTCCAGGGCCAGAACATAGCGCCGCGGTCATCCGGCACAGCGTACTGTCATCATCGTCGTCGTCGTCGTCCAACCAAAGGTTTAACAACCAAGATCTAAGCTGTCAATCAATCTCTTAGCCAATGAGAAGTATAGCAGCCGATTGGGGCTGAACGTCACGGAACACCGACTTCGTGGCGCGCGACTGAAAACGTACGAGATAGCAGCAAACTAAAATCAGTTTCAAGCAATAAATATTGCTGTAAAAACTTTTGTTGTAGCGGAAAAATTGTTTTTTGACACGCTTGTCCAAATGAAGCTGTTTAAAAAAAAAACTTTTTTTTCTTTGCAGTTATACTTTAGTAGAAAAGCCGGTGCTGGTGGGACGAGAAAATCCTGATTTGTTAATAGGGCCATGACGTCACAGCCACATGACCTCCCTACTGAAAAAACCATTTGAGATTCAAACGGGTCGACCCATTTGAATCAAACGGGTGGCAAACCGGTCGACCCGTTCGGATCAAACGTGATTATGGGATACGGGTAGCCGTTTGATACGGTAGCCGTTTGATACGGTAGCCGTTTGATACGGCAGCCGTTTGATACGGCAGCCGTTTGATACGGTAGCCGTTTGATACGGGTGCTCGTTTGATACGGGTGACCGGTCGACCTGACACGTGACCACACATTTGAACGCGCCATTCGGAAAGGCAAATTATTCGCTAGCCCTAAATGGGTATCGTCTGGAAGGTTGGTTACCTTAAACTTATTTAAGACCTCCCGAAACTCATAAACCTATTTATAACATGCAGGAAACACGTAAAAAATGTGCTCCCGAAGGTGCTTGAAAATGGGCAGGAAAACAGACACAAAATATTGTTTTCGATTCTCCTAGAAGTTTATTACAACCTATTCCGTAAACAAGTACAAACGTGCAAGCGGTCTGTCAAATGTGAAGAGGCACTCTTTTATACAACTGAAAAGATTGCAAAGCAAAAAAGAACCGAGGTAATTCTAGACTATAATGGTAGACTTTCGGCAAAATTATTCTCCCGGCTGCCGCGAGAATTGACGCTGCATAATTCTATAAATAATCTGGAATAGTACGCGTAGAAGAACGGTCAATCGTTGTAAACAAATAGGTTGCAGTGCACTTACCATAATTATAGCGGACTTGAAAGATGTAATCCGATATATATGTCAACACGGTCAAAGCAGGACAACGACACAAACACCAAAACGAGAAGGAAGGGTCCTTGAAGTTTCAACACGATGCGGCGCACAAGCTGTCATTTGCCGAACCCCACCAAACCGGAAGAATTCCTGACTTCTTTGAAGAATCGCTTGATGCCGATATACGCGTAGGACTTTTCGAACACTGATAGCTTTGGTGCACATCCAATACGTTGTCGAGAGACATCCTAATAAGACCGCAGGGAAAGGCGACAGACCGAAGCAGGCAGGACGAGCCAAGCTCGAACTGCAACGGACAACAAGCAGACAAAGAAAAAAGCGGCTGCTAGGCGCGCCCTTCCGGATCTCAATTCTTATCAGCGTGTAGCTTGCGCGCTGCTGCGGGTCACGTGACAGAGGTGACAAGAGAGAAGGGACGTGGCGAGGTCAAGGCGAAGGACACCGGGACGCGTACCCCCCACCCTTCTATAAAAAAAAAGATCAAAAGAACAAAATTTGCGGCTAGTTTTTTTTTTTTTTATTGCAGTCAATGTTATGGGAGAGGGTGCACCAAGCGCTGTACACGCGCTTTCCTCTTCTCTTCGATTTTGCCACAGAAAGCTGACCGCGCCGCGTTTGCAGCCTCGGAAAGCAGGCGAATTTCTTCAGTACGCTTGAACTTGAACGCTGGAAATGGCGCGCGCCGGCCTGAAGCTCGGCTTGCGCCCGAGCGAAAAAAGCACCCAGCGCGAGCTCGGAATTTGACTGCTGCAACAGCGGGCATGCTCTCGCATTGCTCGATGTTCGTGCAGCCACGCGTTCGCGCGTTACCTTCGCTGAGTCTTGAATTGAATCGAAACGGAGTCTAGAAGTATATTCTTTCACGCGGTCGCGTCCCCTGCGAGAGAGATTCGAGCTGAATAAGTAAATTGAGGCAACAAAGAAAGCCAAAGTTTTAAAGTTCTGTCAAAAATATCGGCTCGGCAACGTTGCATGTTTATGTAAAAAAAAAGTTTATTGCTGTTGCAGTATAAGCGAACATCAGCGCAATCAAAATATAAATATAATTACTGGCATTACGCGGACGATTAGAAATCGATGAAGAGGCGCTCCCGGCCTTCCCGAAACATAGGCTGCCACGGCTGAAACAGGCGTATCCATGCCGCCGATCTGTACGTTCAGTATCAAACGGGCTCCGGACAGCCGTTTGATTAAATCGGTACAGTTTGACGGTCACCGGCCACCGGCTTGTGCAACATGGTTACCGGTTTGAGCAAACGTGCGTCAACTTTGCCCAAACGAGTCGCCCATTTGCCCAGACGAGTGACCCGTTTGCCAAACGAGTGACCTGTTTGCCCAAATAGGTGACCGTTATGGCTCATACGGGGGACCCCTTTGAGCCATACGGGCGTCCCCTTTGACAAACTGGTGACCGGTATGGCTAAACTGTTACCGGTATGAACCCGTTTACTTTCATATAGGTGCCAAATGGTTTTTTTCAGTAGGCTAGCTTGCGCGGGAATTTTAAACAACCCACCCGTTACACTTGGAATAAACGTGATTAAAACATGACATGCAATATGAATTTTATGTCGCAGCTTTTCTCAAATAATTTAACCTTCCAAAGTGATTAATATACCGTAAAGGAAAAATTAAAACAGCTTTAGGTGGAGGCGGGATTTGAACCCACGGCCCTTCGGATGCGAGCCAGAGACGCTACCGACTTGGCCACGCAGACGCTTTTTTTTGCATGAAAAACAAAAACGGGGCGCTCAGCGCAACAAAGTATAGGCTATTAAAGGATGGCCCACGTCATCATTCTAAAATTCTTTCATACCCAGCTGTGTCTTTAATACCGGCTCCCATTCGGTCACACTGTTCTGCCCTTCTTACGCGCTGCTGATTTGTGCCACAAGTTGAATGAAGATAAAAATGGACAAGGCGGGCTTCGGCGGGAGCATTGCGTTCCGAACATCCATTCTAAATTTCCAGGAAGTATATCAAAAATGAGCATGATAAGATCATATGGTACAGTGTCTCCCAACTTTACTGGTAAGAAATGCATAGAATGTGCAGTAATTCCTAGTTCTTTATGTAGAGTGCGCTGTAAAACATGCTAAAGGAAAATAGCGTCCCAATATTCAATAAAAAATTACACCATCTTCCCGAGGGGAACCATGGGGTGATGCGGAGCATCGCGGATCGCAATTAATTTATTCCCTTTTTGATTGATTTCTTTTGGCCGGCCGGATTTGGGCTGCGGCGGACGCGAGCGGCCGAGAAACGCTAGCAGACGACAGCCGCAGAGTTGCGGGAAAGCCCACCCCACTGGAAAGCCTTGGCGTGGCGCTGCGACCCGCGCGCCCAAAACTATCCTCCTTTCACTCCTCCGTGGGAACGCGCGCGGCCAACACCACCTACAGTCGGTGACAGGTCAAGAACGAAGTGGAAGCTCCGCCCACCCTTTCCACTTCAGCGGAGTGAACGGTGGAGAGGAGGTCACGTTCTCTCCCGCATCCGCTCTACTAAAGTGGAAAGAAGTGGGAGCAGCTTCCACTTCGTTCCTGACCTGTCACCGACTATAGATACAAAGCCGAAGCGCTTCCCTCTCTCCCTTCAAGGAGCGTCGGCATGAGTAGGCTGAGCTGGTAGTGCGCTTCTCCGCAGAGGCCCCCTTGACAGTTGGCTTCTTTGCAATGCACGTTCTCTGTTACTTTCCCTCCCCCTCCACGCTTGACGCGAGCGCAAACAAAACAAAAAAGGGCGCCACGGCGTCGCGTTTTTTTTTTTCTTCTCCTTTTTAACGGTCGGCCGTCGCGTCCCTTCAACGGCTTTTTTAGCTACTCCTGCGGGTTGGCTCACGTGACAATGAGGCTGGAGGAATCAACTAGAACAACTCTAGAAGCGAGTAGGTTTTTGGACGCCGAGGGTCGGAAGTTCGAGCACATTTTGGAATACAAGACAACAGCGGCCTCGTCAGCGTCGTGTGTGAAGCTGTGAACGTTATTCCGTACAGACGTGTAACCGCGCTTTGACGGAAAACTGAATAGTGAAAGTGTCCATATTTGAGTTTCTGCAAGGATGACAACGAAAGAATCGATGGGAAGATCTCGCCCCTTGACGGCACGGCATGGCAGGGTGAGAACTTTTCAATTTGTATGATCGTGGTTTTCGTTTCTTGTTTTTACTTTTCGCTGAATGCATACTTGGGAGTGATTTGGTTGTGGCCTGAAGCAACATGTTCAAATGCTGGCGCTACTTGTAGGTGCAGAACTAAATAAAAATGACTCGATTTATGAGTTCAGGTTGGAATGTTTGCGCAAGCTATGCAAGTGATAGGTTATCGGAATCGCAACAAACACATCAATTAAAAAAGTACCATTGTGCCGTTTCTGCGTATCCTCATCGGAGCGCAGAAATGATCCGCCACAACTAACTAGTTGAACCTATATTTTAGCGGGTCTTTGAGCTGTAGTTTGGAGTGCACGCAAGCCGGAATATGGTTCATTGACCAGTTTACTTATCCATACACCAGAGCCATATACTAACAATTTAGCTGGAGCCCCTTCAGGCTCCCCAAGGAATCCCACCACACACCAGGAAGCTCTATGGAGCATATTACATTATTATTATTATTATTATTATTTTCTGTACCTGGTTTTATGTGCTCGTGCAATAAGCATTATTCATTATTATTATTATTATTATTATTATTATTTTTATTATTATTATAGCCCATTCAACGCATCGAATTTAAAAATAATTTTGATGTTTGTGATCCAAAATACGCATATTCGAAACACTGCCAGTGTTCTCTCAAAATACCGAACCACTTCAGCTGCACTTTAAAGGAAAGCATTCTTTCTCTTTTCTTTTTTTTCTTTTTTGTATTTTCATAACCATTTTCAGATTATACTACCTTTCTTTGGATTAATATGATTTCCTCCTTTTCGTTCTATTTCCTGCAGAAGCGGTCAAATACGCATCCCGGAGACTACTTTGATGAACTCGGGCTACTGTACGGCTTCCATGGAACAAGCTGAAAACTGACAGCTTGAAGAACGCTTTGGAATGTATAGGCAACTGGCTTGCTTCTAATATCACGTGTTTACAAGGCACATTTACGAAGATGAAAACAAAATACTGCTCGAGGAGCGCGCTTTCAACGATCACTACAGCTAGCAAGGATGGAAACTAGAAAGCTCTTCCCAAGCGAGCGGATGCTTGACCCTTTACCTGCAATGTGGTATACCTGCAATGTGGCCCTTGGCTGTAAAAAATAAGACACAGCCTCCCGGCCCTGGGCTATGTGGCCAGCCGTGCAGTCTACACCACCTTGAAGAACCTAAGGGGCGAAAAATGCAAGGCCGCATCGACAGCACGAAACAAGTTGGCTACAGTTTGCTCGCACAGGAAGACTGCTCTCGCAATGAAAATCGGTTATAGAAGGGCTTGTTTTCCTGGTGTAAATGCTGTAGAACACGACTATGTTGTTCACCAATTGGTGATGCCCAGCCAGTGCCGACTTGTTACATATCTCATAATGTAACTACTCGCCAAAAAGAAGACTTCCGACTTCGACGCCTGTGAAAATTAACATTCGAGTGAGCTCGATTTTAAAAACACGTCACAAGAAAATGCACAAGCATTTTGTTGTGACATGTTTGCAGCAAGATGAATTTTCCCAAGAATGCCAAGAATGCGGAAATAAAAAAGAAATGGAAAGCTGAAACTCTGCAATCAAAGACCCTCGCTGCCAACCGTCACGGATGTTATGAAGCGAACTCTGACCAAGGAAGAGTATGTGTGACGCCAGTGATGGTGGAACCCATTGTGAGTGCGAGCCAAAGCATGTGTTGGACTGCAGTGAAAACATTCAACTGAGAAACTTTTGTAGCAAGATGACAACAATACTATAAGTGCCAGCGCAAAATCTAAAAAAGAAGCTAAGCGGTCAAGGCTAAACAAACAAATCAGTTCCTGTACGGCCAGCAACGTGCTTGCACTTCATCCTCATGCAAAGGCAACTGCTCTCTGAAGTCGGTGAATCTGTGTGTGGTGTGTGCAGATAGTCGGTGTCCTTGGACCAGTCTCTTTGGTATCTTGTGGTGCTACAGCGTAAATGCCGACATGCTGCACAGATATTGTGTGTCTCGGTGTCACAAATCTACAGCATCCAAGATGCATGTGTATAAATATTTCTCAAGACGGATATTTTCAGAGCTTATGGATACCAGGAGGCTCGTTTCGCAGTGTTCAAAGGTGACCAATTTCTTATTTACGACTCTCTTCTGTATTGTAAATGCAAGCAACTTTGAATATGAAGCTCGATGCCGACTTCTGTTTGTGTACAAAACTTGTTTCTGGCCGCCCTATCTGTGTCGTTTCATAGACTCGGTACTGTCGAAGTACATCAGCGTATGGGAGCAACGCTCGGGTACTACGGTACTTTTTTTGCAAAGATAAAGTTTTCACATTATGACATTGCCGAGAAATGGGTCACAGGTGTTTTTTCGATGTAGTAACCAGATAGGTTGCTATGCTGCAAAACAAGTACTATATTTGAACAGCCAGAGTGCATTGAATTGCTGAACCTATACAGATTTATCAGAGGTCTAAGAAAAGTTTGTCAAAATATGTGCAATATATGTTTCAAACTATGTGCAATACATGTTTCAAACCAGCACATCACAATTTGAGAAGTGTTATTACTTTTATACTTGTCTGGTAATTTGGGCCCCGTTGCTCTTGCATCAGGTGCCCATAGGGGTAGTGTACTCGGGTTTCTAGTGTTTCTAATACGTATCAATGACATACAATCATCAATTAAATCGACAATTAGACTTTTCGCTGATGCTTGAGTCATTTACTGAAAATTAATACACCTATAGTGATCACAATATTGTCCAAGACGATTTAGATACAATATCATCAAGGTGTTCCCTATGGCAGATGAACATTGACACACTCAAGTGCAAACAGATGTCCGTAATTAAGTCCTCCAATAAAACACTAACTCAGTACTCATTACTTGCACAACCACTAGAACACTCATTGTCGTACAAGTATTTGAGCGTGTATTTTAGAGACTCATCATCATGGATTGAGCAAATAACAGATAGCGCACTAAAAACACTTGGTTTGTGAAAAAAGCCATTTGTATGAGAAATTTCTTGTGTCCAATAAACACATGAATCATAAGAACATATAAGAAACTTCTTACAAGTTTCTTACATGGTTCTTATATATCTTGTATGATTGATATGTGTTTATTGGACACAGAAATTTCTCATACAAATTAGATTTTTCAGTAGGGATCTAGCTCCCATTGAAACAAAACTACTCGCATACAAAACATTTATCCTCCCAAAATTAGAATATTCAAGCATAATTTGGAATCCACACCTAAGTTACCTAATGTCGAGGCTCGAATTTTCAGAACAAAGCAACCATATTTATATGCAGTGATTATTCATCCGAAACTAGTGTCTCCGCTTTAAAAGCTAGCATAAATCTTCATAATCTAGAAAGAAGACGAAAAATGGCCCGATTGCGTTTTTTTTTTCCAGATGAATATTACTCAGATTCTGATTTTCAATCTACTTAGGTCTGGGCTGCCAATTTTATATAATTCATATTAGATAATTCCTGCAAGATTGAACCATTTCCTTGCCATACTTACACTTTCTCTATTTTCTTTCTTAGTGCTTTGCAACACTGACTGGAGCAAACTACGTGACCGTATCGTAACTGAGAGATATCCCATTTCATTTAAAAAGAAGTGCATCAATTTATGTACTGAACCTTGATTTGTAAAACTGCATCATAAGAATGACATGCTAATAAGAGTTTTCATTTTTTTGTGTGTGTGTGTGTGATTTTTGTTTGTTCGTGTCTACTTTTTATGTTCAATTACTTATTTCTCTGTTATTTTTAATCCCCCTATGTAATGAGTCTTTGGATGCCTTTGAGGTGAATAAAATTAAATGAATGTATCTGCATCATTTATCCGATTGTTACTGTAGTTCATTTTATCTGGTCCCACTACTTCGATGATTGCCACTTCATATGGATTCTTTTTTGATACAGCTCCCATGTCGTTCAGAAATAATACACCACCCAGTTTATTGCTAAAAAAAAGAACACATCTGTCTCAAGATATCACTTTCTTGTATTTCACTACAATAATTGTAGGTTATAATAATTTTCCTGCGTTCTGAAACTAGTGCTTTCAATTACTCGACGTTCACAGCTCTCATGTCTGCTCATAAAAAATAAATAGTGCAAAAACCCGCGTTTCTACGACGCGTAAAAGCTACGCGCGAAGCCTTCAGCTCAGCCAACACCACCTAGACAGAAGGCCTCCGCACGCGTCATCGCAGTCGGATCGATCGAGGCTTGGAGATTGGCCACGAGTGCTGTGTCAGTGTTCGGCTGGGACTCGTGTCCAATCAGCGCGTCGAAGGTCGGACTCGGGCCCAATAG